>JAPFBL010000957.1:0-49835 GCA_026182355.1 Hermatobates lingyangjiaoensis | reverse complement strand
TACCAACTAGTCTTATACCTTGCTAACTTGATTCTGCAACAATTTATACTTCTATATAAAAAAAAAAACAAAATATTTCTCAACAAAAAAAAAATGAAGTGGCCTGCACTCAATTTTTCTATAAGTAACATAATATCAACATGTTACTAACATGATTCTGCATGAATCTATACTTCTATATAAAAAAAATAAAACTATTCGATTAATTAAAAAAACAATCTGGAATGGTCTACACTCAATTTTTACTATAAGTAACATAATATCAACATGTTACTAACATATCTTACTAACATGATTCTGCATCAATTTATACTTCTTTATTAAAAAATAAAACCATTTAAAATCTTAAAAAAATATCTGAAGTGGTCTACACTCAATTTTTACTATAAGTAACATAATATCAAAGGACTACCGCAGACAATCCTTCCCACACTCTTCTCTTACCTTACCAACATGTTTTTACGTCAATTTATACGTTTATATCAAAAAATAAAATCATTTATTTATCAACAAAAAAAAATGAATTGGCCTACACTCAATTTTAATATAAGTAACATAATATCATAGGACTACCGCATGCGAACCTTGCTGTGTCTATCTTTGTGCTATCTTCTTTTTAACTGGTTTATATATATATATATATATATATATATATATTATATATATATATACATAAGAGTAATAGATTTAAAAGAAAAAATATATAAAATAATAATTGTAAACCATAGTAATACTTACATCTTCGCAGGCACTTCTGCAGGTACCTGAAGTTCTAAGGCAGCAAACACGCACTGTAACAAAAATTACTCCTTACTATCGATATTGGTATTATCATCTATATACAATGGAAAAAGGAAAACAATTGAAATAACTGCTCCGAGGCCTTTCAATGTACGTCATCAGAGAGCAAACAAAGTAAAAACTGAGAAGCTAACATAAAAGTTGACTTTCATTGTGATTTTTCTGTATATATATATATATATATATATAATAATTGGCTATTTTTGACCAAATAGTTTTTAATTTTCCTCTTTGTACTCTATTGTTTCCGGTTCTAACAAAAGCCATTACTCAGTGAAGCTCTTCCATGAATAGCTAATCATATTCGAGATCCGGACCACTCATGGAGTATATGTATATATATATGATTCGATGCGATGTTGACCAATGGGAGTAGAGTTACAGGTCCAAGCGTAAGGTCCCAGTTGCCCGCTGCTCAGCAAAAAGCCTTTGCGTTCTGCCAATAGGTATAGAGGTTGCACAGTCCTCTGTGTTAAATGATGTTTGGCAGAAAACATTAGCTCACTTACAGTGAACTCCTGTTCCCTTTCTATTTTTGATTTTTGTGGTGGTTGGGTGTAACACCCAACCACCACAAAAATCAAAATAGAAAGGGAACAGGAGTTCACTGTAAAGTGAGGCTAATGTTTTCTGCCAAACATCATTTAACACAGAGGGACTGTGCAACCTCTATACCTATTGGCAGAACGCAAAGGCTTTTTGCTGAGCAGCGGGCAACTGGGACCTTACGCTTGGACCTGTAACTCTACTCCCATTGGTCAACATCGCATCGAATCATATTCCTTTCCCCGGACAACCCATAGAAAACTATATATATATATATATATATAACATATCAAGTTCGTGAGTTTGTTTGTTTATTTGTTCACCCATTTTCCGTGGAGATAGAGAACTGAATTATTACAATCTTTACTTTTGTTGTGATTGGCTTTATTGTAGTTTTATTACATAATAACAAATCGTATTAGAGGGTCATGGTAGCCCAGTGACTTGCGTACTCACCTCGATATTCAACAATATTATTTAATAATATTCCTCATTAGGGGGTCAGGGTAAACTATATTATATAATAAACTACTACATTAGAGGTTAAAAATGAACAATTTTAGAAACAAACTTGAACACAACTGTCAGATAAAATACGAATATTCTAAGGTAATATTTTAAAGACAATTCCTTTCATTAATTTCATTTTATATTGGGTAAATAAATTGAATATTTCAAATTACAAGTTTTATTTATTTTAAATATATTTGATTGTGTAAACATGAATTCATGTTTTATTTATTTATGTGATAAAATAATTGATTTTTTTTTTACTTTTAAATGATTTTTATTTTGCTAAATATACTTACGGTATATATATATCTTGAATCATGTTGAGAATACTATATCGAAAGCTTGGGTCATGTAAGAATCTGTTTCCGTGCCTTAATAACAAGAAACAACAATTAAAATTATCCCTGTCAATCATGTTCAGGGAATTTATTTCAATACCTATTGCTATAATTTCTGAGTGACACAAAGGGTCACGGGTAACGATGAATCAACAATCTGGTCAGAGTTCATGTCCAAAGATACTCGTACATTGCCAACATCACCCCCAGGTCCAATTTGCTTAACAATCCCTTGAATTAAGAATTCATCTAATTTAAATAGCCCCTGACTTATATTGATTAGTTTTTCAAAATGATACTTAACTAGCGCACTTTCTGCTAAGTTTCTTTCAACATCAGGCGAGAGAAATATCAATTCCTTAGAATTTTCCCATTTCATGGAATGATTGTTTGAATTAATATGTTGAAAACTTATATATATATATATATATATATATATATATATATATATATATATATTAGTACAGGTTGGCAGGAAATCTTCTTGGAGGCATACTTTGTTGAAATGTACCGCAGCTTCGGTATTAACGACTTTTAAACTGAGCTGTTCCAGTCTCCTGACAGTCTTACGAATATAAGGTGTTAATTCCCAAATAAGTTGTCCAAAGGACATTGAGACACTTTTTTGAAACACTTTAATATATGTCAACAATTCACATACAATTGAAAACTAACATAACTTACACAATGCTCTTGTAAGTTATGTTAGTTTTCAATTGTATTTGAATTGTTGGCATATATTAAAGTGTTTCAAAAAAGTGTCTCAATGTCCTTTGGACAACTCATTTGGGAATTAACACCTTATATTCGTAAGACTGTCAGGAGACTGGAACAGCTTAGTTTAAAAGTGGTTAATACCGAAGCTGCGGTACATTTCAACAATATATATATATATATATATATATATATATATTGATAAAAGTATCAACCGTACAATAGAAACAAAACTAGAGTTTATCGGGACTCGGTCAGTTCTTCAGGTTCAAATTAAACTCTCATTGCTAACGTTTTGATTTTTATTTAAAACCTTTTTCATAGGCAGAAGTATAAATTTTGAAACAGAAAAACTAAGTATTACATTACAAATTATTTTACAAAGAAAAATAGTATGTGGATTTTAACAACAACTGTAATAGGGTGCTAAATAATAAATGAGTCAACATTTCTGACCCCCTAGATTTACACTAAAAGGTAGAAAGAAGCCTGTAAGTGTGACCAAAGGAAAACAAAAAAATTTTCTGTAACCGGTAATATGGCAAAAACCCATTACTAAAATGGGTGTCAAATAATAAATGAGCCAAACTTTGTGACCCCCTAGAACAACACTAAAAATGTGAAAGTCTATAACTGTGAGCATTTGAAAACAAAGAATTTTATTAAATCCGGTAATTTCGCAAAACCCATTACTAAAATGGGTGCCAAATAATAAATGAGCCAAACTTTGTGACCCTTAGAACAACGCTAAAGGGTTATCAACAATTCTAGAAACTTCAATCAACCAGGTTAACAAGTATTTATTATTTTTTTAGTTCACTTGCTCTCTGACGATGTGTTGACGAAAGGCCTTAGAGCATTGTTTCCAACAAATTAATTAATTTTTTGATTAATTTCGCAATAACCATTATTAAAATGGGTGCCAAATAATAAATGAGCCAAACTTTGTGACCCCCTAGAACAACACTAAAATGTGAACGTCTATAACTGTGAGCATTTTAAAACAAAGAATTTTATTAAATCTGGTAATTTGGCAAAACACATTACTAAAATGGATGTCAAATAAATAATGAGCCAAACTTTGTGACCCCCTAGAACAACACTAAAATGTAGAAAGCCTGTAAGTGTGAGCATTCGAAAACAAAGAATTTTATTAAATCCGTTAATTTCGAAAAAAACCCATTACTAAAATGGGTGCCAAATAATAAATGAGCCAAACTTTGTAACCCCCTAGAATAACACTAAAATGTGAAAGCCTGTAAGTGTGAGCATTGGAAAACAAAGAATTTTATTAAATCCCGTTTTTTCGCAATACCCATTATTAAAATGGGTGCCAAATAATAAATGAGCCAAACTTTGTGACCCCTAGAAAAAAAATTGGTGCCATATAATAAATGAGCCAACATTTCTGAACTCTAGAACAACATTAAAATGTGAAAGCCTGTAAGTGTGAACATTGGAAAACAAAGAATTTTATTAAATCCGTTAATTTCGAAAAAACCCATTACTAAAATGGGTTCCAAATAATAAATGAGCCAAATTTGAAAAACAAAAAAATTAGTTGGGTCTCATATATGCACAAACCCCGTTTCTTTTCTTTTCTTTTTTTTTAATCAAATAATTATGTTTTATGTTGCAGACGTAATTAATTGTAATTATGTAACAAAATAGAAAAAAAGTTATTTATAGAGATAAAGACATACGCTTAGATAGTGGAGCTGCAAAAGGCAAAGCTGTTAAAAAAACGATGCAAAGAACAGCCAAGCTTGGCACAGCGGAGACCCGGTGACCAAGCATTTCGAATACGCGGGACTGCCTTGCCGAGACTAAACCAGCAGCAGTGGGCGTGGCCAACCCCCCTCCACCCACACCTACCCGGCTCGTCACTGGTCAGCTGTTCATGGCACAATTCTACCCTTATTATTATCATTTTGTTCAACTATGACATATGGATGCTCAGTCTAATTTAAAGTGGCGCTCTTGTACAAGAACTGCATCTAAGTTGTACAGAATAAATGTGCCTGCCTTATAGCTAAGGGCTCCATGGATTGCCAGAATTGTCGATATTCAACATGATTTGACTTGGGAATCAACTGACTGCTACATTAGTCGACTTACCAACAATGAAGATACAAATAAAAAAAAAACTGTCCACCCATCCAAATCTCCTTGTTTGGGGAACTGAATCGAACAAACAACCATTCCCAGTCCCATGACTCCTAATAGGTCATTTCCTGATGACGCATAAATTATACACTACCTCAGTCAATTCAAAGCAGAAAGACCATACGACTCCTTTCCCTAAAGGACTAACGTCTCCACTATTGACCATGCTTACTGACCTAAACAAAAACAGCAGGATGAGAATCTAGCAGTAGTGGGCCTCTGATCCGGAACTGCTAATTACGACGTGCATACGACTAATTATTGGGTTTATTAATTAATAATATATTAATTAATACGACTAAATTGGGTTTCAGTGTATTATACATGAGGCTACGTTTGAGATTATTATGCACAAGGTCGTGTTTCAGTGTATTATACATGAGGATACGATTGAGATTATTATGCACAAGGTCGTGTTTCAGTGTATTATACATGAGGCTACGTTTGAGATTATTATGCACAAGGTCGTGTTTCAGTGTATTATACGTGAGGCAACGTTTGAGATTATTATGCACAAGGTCGTGTTTCAGTGTATTATACATGAGGCTACGTTTGAGATTATTATGCACAAGGTCGTGTTTCATTGTATTATACATGAGGCTACGTTTGAGATTATTATGCACAAGGTCGTGTTTCAGTGTAGTATACATGAGTATACGTTTGAGGTTATCATGCATAAGGTCAGGTTTCAGTGTAGTATACATGAGTATACGTTTGAGGTTATCATGCATAAGGTCAGGTTTCAGTGTAGTATACATGAGTATACGTTTGAGGTTATCATGCATAAGGTCAGGTTTCAGTGTAGTATACATGAGTATACGTTTGAGGTTATCATGCATAAGGTCAGGTTTCAGTGTAGTATACATGAGTATACGTTTGAGGTTATCATGCATAAGGTCAGGTTTCAGTGTAGTATACATGAGTATACGTTTGAGGTTATCATGCATAAGGTCAGGTTTCAGTGTAGTATACATGAGTATACGTTTGAGGTTATCATGCATAAGGTCAGGTTTCAGTGTAGTATACATGAGTATACGTTTGAGGTTATCATGCATAAGGTCAGGTTTCAGTGTAGTATACATGAGTATACGTTTGAGGTTATCATGCATAAGGTCAGGTTTCAGTGTAGTATACATGAGTATACGTTTGAGGTTATCATGCATAAGGTCAGGTTTCAGTGTAGTATACATGAGTATACGTTTGAGGTTATCATGCATAAGGTCAGGTTTCAGTGTAGTATACATGAGTATACGTTTGAGGTTATCATGCATAAGGTCAGGTTTCAGTGTAGTATACATGAGTATACGTTTGAGGTTATCATGCATAAGGTCAGGTTTCAGTGTATTATACATGAGTATACGTTTGAGGTTATCATGCATAAGGTCAGGTTTCAGTGTAGTATACATGAGTATACGTTTGAGGTTATTATGCACAAGGTCGTGTTTCAGTGTAGTATACATGAGGATACGTTTGAGGTTATCATGCATAAGGTCAGGTTTCAGTGTAGTATACATGAGTATACGTTTGAGGTTATCATGCATAAGGTCAGGTTTCAGTGTAGTATACATGAGTATACGTTTGAGGTTATCATGCATAAGGTCAGGTTTCAGTGTATTATACATGAGTATACGTTTGAGGTTATTCATGCATAAGGTCAGGTTTCAGTGTAGTATACATGAGTATACGTTTGAGGTTATTATGCACAAGGTCGTGTTTCAGTGTAGTATACATGAGTATACGTTTGAGGTTATCATGCATAAGGTCAGGTTTCAGTGTAGTATACATGAGTATACGTTTGAGGTTATCATGCATAAGGTCAGGTTTCAGTGTATTATACATGAGTATACGTTTGAGGTTATTATGCACAAGGTCGTGTTTCAGTGTAGTATACATGAGGATACGTTTGAGGTTATCATGCATAAGGTCAGGTTTCAGTGTAGTATACATGAGTATAAGTTTGAGGTTATTAAGGATGAGATAGGGTTTGAGTAAAGTTGTGGAGACCTGTTGGAGGCATAAACTTGATGATTTCTTCTGAAAGGTTCCATCATCAAAGCACGGTTTATTTGTCCCACTATTAATCCAATGCAGGTTGACTACTATTCAAAGCCACCAGACCCACTTTCTTCTCTTAACATGCAGTACCGAATACCAATTGACTTGGCTAAACGAACACGACTTATTTTTGTTGTGACACGTAAACATGACTTCATCATTTCGACATCCTCTGTTAATCACAATATTGGTAAATAGAGGTCCAGGTTAACTCAGTCGTTAACGTACTCGCCTCTGGACTGCTATAACTGGGGTTCGATACCCACCTGGCCCTCGATTTATTCACGCATCAGGTGAATAAACCTGAGCACTTCGTCGTTCGGAGAAGATTTTAAATCTTCGGTCCCGATTTAACATGTGATCCTAAATCATTAGGATCACATATTCTACATTTCAGGTTATATTTAAGAAAAAAATATGATAAACAGAAGTCTATAGGCAATATCATTTACGATTTGTTTTCTTTGACATTTATATTCAACTTAAATATATATATATATCACAGGAGATGCATTTTCATTCCAAAAGGAAATTATTTCTATAAATTTAATATAATTTTTATATTCATCACAATGTTTTCTTGACCCAATATTCATATGATATAATTTCATTTTTTTTTACTTTTTTTTGAGGGTTGAAAATGGTCGAAACTCTTCCTTTCGTTGACCTTTCGAGATATATTTATGCAGGGGAAAGTATTAAGTCTCCACACAAAAAAAAATTATTATAAGAAACTAAACAATGTGTTCGAACACTTGATGTTCTTCTTCAGGTCACATATGCTACGCTGGGGTGGTTATTCAATGGGTGAGACCAAGCAAGAACTGAATAACCACTCTAGCAGAGCACATGTAACCTGAAGAATATCAAGTGTTCGAAACGCGTTGTTTGGTTTCTTATAATATTTTTTTTTCTGTGGTGACTTAATACTTTCCCCAATATTAGTAAATACCAAACCATAACAGACTGCACAGTTAATGAATATATTTACGTCATCTTCAGGGCTACAACATGTTTTTTTTTTACAATAACAAGGCACTGTAGGGTAAAAAGCTAATGAAATGGTCTCGACATATAAGAATTTAATGGTATAAACAACGCGTTTCGAACACGTAGAGTTCTTCTTCAGGCATTAACTAAGGGTGAGAGTCTGTGATACAACTGACAACTAAGGAAGAACACTATGTTTTCGAAACGCGTTGTTTATACGATTAAATTCCTATATGTGGAATTACTTCTCTCTATTCCTTCTCTCCCTCCCTCCCATCCTCTCTCTCTCTCTCCCTTCTCTCTCTCTACTGTATACTATATACAACTCTCTGGTGTCATTATATTTTTTAGTTAATGCCTGAGAAAGAACACTACGTGTTCGAAACGCGTTTTTTATACCATTAAAGTTTTATATGTGGAGACCATTTCATTAGTTTTTTACCCTACAATGAGTAAATACCACATAATAAGTGATTGCACTACGTTAGAATTAACAAGGCACTATTATTACTTTGTTTATTTTTTTACAATTTCAATACAAAGGTAGTGATTTGATACATCTAGTATTACAGTATCTGCAACATACTTGTAACAGATTTCCCAAGTAAGATTGACCTCAATATTTTTGAAATAATTTAAAAGTAATAAAATATAATAAAAATATCTTTATGTCAATGTGAAAATCCACACTGACATAATATATATCTGGTATAAGACCATATCCATATTGGTATGTTCAACATAACCATATTATATTGTGTCCACATTGACATAATACCATAGATCTGGTAGTAATACCAGACATATCAAATCAATATCTTTCTATTACCCTGTAAAAAAAAAAATGGAAAATGAAAAAAAAAACAAAATTGTAGTAATAATAGTGCTAATGTAAAAAAATATATTGTAGCCCCTAAAGATGACATAAATATATGTCGAAACGTCGGCGAAAGGACTAGTTTCAATCATAAGACCTCAACCGTCAACAACAAAAAATTGTACATGCATATTATTATTACCACTGAGGTTAGTATGATTTACGTTATTAATATGGCAAAACGTCTTACCAATAAAATCAAAGTATTAATATCAGGATGGCAGTGGACTTGACAGATAACCAACCCCCTTTATAACAGCTCAGTAGGTTACTTAGTTAAATCATTAGTTGTGCAATCTGTAATTGTGTGGTATTTACTCATTCTGAGGTAAATGGATAAACCAACAAAAGTCTCCACACAAATGAAGTTTTATTCAACGCGTTTCGAACACTTTGTGAATTTCCTGATGATGAACACAAAGTGTTCGAAACGCGTAGAATAAAACTTCATTTGTGTGGAGACTTTTGTTGGTTTATCCATTTTACCTCAGAATGAGGTTAGTTAGTTAGTTGCGATTGAAGATGGACAACGTCCAACATCATCGTACTTATAATTCATTAAATTTGGTATGTATGTATGTACGATCAGCTAAAAAAATTTCGACAGGCCTGATTTAGGACAGAAAACCTCAGATTTTGTCAAATTTTTATAAAAAAAACTAAAACTCTAGACAATACCTATAAACCCCAGATCTAGGGTTAAAACTCCAGCATTGGCAACACTGGTCTGCTTTATATAATAGTAGTATAAACAATGTTTATCGGCAACCAGGTGATGAACGAGTAACCGGGCAACGCATCAAACAAATAGTTGTCAACAGTTTATCAAAACACTGTTAAGAGTATAAAGAACAAAAATTAAATCATAAACGAAAAACAGTATGGCGCCTAAATATGTCATTATCAAAAACCAATCGACAAATGAAAAAGGAATATTGATGACGAACAGAAACTGGGAAGGATTCAAACATATTATCCATGAAAAGGAAGAAAAACTAAAAGAAATGGCGGAAAACACGAAGGAATGGATACACAGGAAGGAAGTTTCAGATGAAATGGCCAAAACCTGGGAAAACACATATGTTGTAAGCAATTATTTTGTAATTGGTTTTAAAAAAAAATAATTATTATAGCAATTACATTAGTTGAGAATGAATCGTGGATTAGTTTCAAGTTTAATGGGTGATTTAGTTGATTGTCATCAAATTAGATTGTTTCCAATTACTGATATATCAAACTGTTGTATAGTGTTTCACTGTAACCTAGCACTTTTGTTATCAAATTAGATTATTCTAGTTATTGATACAACCTCTAGTATTTTGTTTTAGTTATATTAAAGTTCAGAAGTCAGTCTATTGAATTGATAAATCCTGCTCTCACACAATTCTACAGATTCTACATTGGAAGTCCTAAATTTTGCCTAACTCAAGTGCATTTCAAGTAGGGATCATTAACGAGTAACTGACATAGTAAACGTTCGGGACCATCGGATTAACGTCTATCACTGGATAGCAAACCTTTTGAGTTCGGCGTGTCGAAATTTTGTCAAACTCAAGTGCATTTAATAACAAAGTGCATTTCAAGCAGGGATCTTTAACGAGTACCTGCCATAGTACGCGTTCGGGACCAACGGCTTAACGTCTATCACTGGATAGTAAACCTTTTGAGTTCGGCGTGTCAACATTTTGCCTAACTCAAGTGCATTTCAAGTAAGGATCTTTAACGAGTACCTGACATAGTAAACGTTCGGGACCATCGGATTACCGTCTATCACTGGATAGCAAACCTTTTGAGTTCGGCGTGTCGAAATTTTGTCAAACTCAAGTGCATTTAATAACAAAGTGCATTTCAAGCAGAGATCTTTAACGAGTACCTGCCATAGTACGCGTTCGGGACCAACGGCTTAACGTCTATCACTGGATAGTAAACCTTTTGAGTTCGGCGTGTCAAAATTTTGCCTAACTCAAGTCATTTAATAACAAAGTGCATTGCAAGCAGGGATCTTTAACGAGTACCTGCTATAGTACGCGTTCGGGACCAACGGCTTAACGTCTATCACTGGATAGTAAACCTTTTGAGTTCGGCGTGTCAAAATTTTGCCAAACTCAAGTGCATTTAATAACAAAGTGGATTTCAAGTAGGGATCTTTAACGAGTACCTGACATAGTAAACGTTCGGGACCATCAGCTTAACGTCTATCACTGGATAGCAAACCTTTTGATTTCGGCGTGTCAAAATTTTGCAAAATCTAGACATAATTTTCGTGGCGTGTCACACATGGCAAAAGTAAAGTCTAAAAAGGGGCCAGGTCAGGTCATGAGTTAACGTGCTCACCTCTCGGCAGGTAGGGGCCAGTCAAGTCAGTGGTTAACGTGCTCACCTCTGGGCTGGTAGGGATCTTTAACGAGTACCTGACATAGTAAACGTTCGGGACCATCAGCTTAACGTCTATCACTGGATAGTAAACCTTTTGAGTTCGGCGTGTCAAAATTTTGCCAAACTCAAGTGCATTTAATAACAAAGTGGATTTCAAGTAGGGATCTTTAACGAGTACCTGACATAGTAAACGTTCGGGACCATCAGCTTAACGTCTATCACTGGATAGCAAACCTTTTGATTTCGGCGTGTCAAAATTTTGCAAAATCTAGACATAATTTTCGTGGCGTGTCACACATGGCAAAAGTTAAGTCTAAAAAGGGGCCAGGTCAGGTCATGAGTTAACGTGCTCACCTCTCGGCAGGTAGGGGCCAGTCAAGTCAGTGGTTACGTGCTCACCTCTGGGCTGGTAGGGGCCAGTCAAGTCAGTGGTTAACGTGCTCACCTCTGGGCTGGTAGGGGCCAGGTCAGGCCAATGGTTACGTGCTCACCTCTGGGCCGGTAGGGGCCAGGCCAGGTCAGTAATTAACGTGCTCACCTCTGGCCTGGTCGGGGCCAGTTTAGGTCAGTGGTTAACGTGCTCATCTCTGTGCTGGTTGCCTGGGGTTCGATCCCCATCTGGTCCTCGATTTATTCACGCGGGAGGTAAATAAATCTGAGTACATCGTCTCTTGGAGAGGACGTTAAGCCGTCGGTCCTGAGCCTATACGATGTCAGGTACTCGTTAAAGAATCCTACTTGAAATACACTTCACTTAGGCAAAATATATAACTCTCAATGTAGAATCTGTACAATCATCGATTAAACAAAAAGCCTGTAAACGACTGACGTTATCACCCGCTAGTGGATCAGTTTAAATAATAACAAGAAATACTTAAATAGTACTCAGTAGTCGGTCTACTGATATTGCTCTCACACAATCTATATCAGAAATAACAAACTTTTTGCGTTCAGCATGTCAAAATTTTGAAAAATCGAGACATAATTTTCGTCGCATGTTACACATTGCAAAAGCAAAGTCTAAAAAGAAAAAAAAATATTTATAACTTTTCTAACTTAATTATTTATTTAATGCCATTTAAATTCAAAAACAAAAATTATGATATCAAAATTTAACATTTTAGCATTTAGAATTTAGCAAGCTTTCCGAATTTAGAATCTCATATTAATATCAATATCAAAACAATATATTTAAATGTTAAAATATTTAATAAATGTCATTTAAAATACAAAAACCAATTTTATGAAACCAGAATTTAGCATTTTAGCATGTTTTGAGAATGTATCATTATTATATGAATATCAATATTCAAACAATATGTGTATTTCTTACAAGCAATATTATAGTATTTGAACATACAAATCTGGTTCAAGAAATAAAGTATTAATTATTATTTACAGAAATATTAATAACTAATAATTGGGTTATTGGATGTTGGGAACGAGAAATATTTAAATTATGTTTAATATTGTTTAAATTAAAAATGTAAAAATTGTTTAATTTTTTAATAATTTTTATCTTTGAAGATACGTGATACCATAAATGAGTTTGCATATGTCAACAATGAAACGAACGTCATAGGTTCGTTACCTGATCTATCTATGTATATAAAGTTCGTTAGTTAGTTCGTTTGTTTGTTCAGTCATTTTCCGTGGATATAGAGACCTGAAATTATTATAATCTTTACTTTTGTTGTGATTGGTTTTGTTGTAGTTGTATTAGATAATAACAAATCGTATTAGGGGGTCAGGGTAGCCCAGTGGCTTGCGTACTCGCCTCGATATTCTAGGATATTATTTATTAATATTTCTCATTACGGGGTCAGGGTAGCCTATAATATATAATAAACTACTACATTAAAAGTTAAAAATGAATAATTTTGGGAACAAACTTGAACACAACTGTCAGATAAAATACGAATGTTCAAAGGTAATATTATAAAGATACATTCCTTTCATAAATGTTATTTTATGTTACGTAAATAAATTGAATATTTCAATTTATAAGTTTCCTTTGTTTTAAAGATATTTGATTGTGTATATAACTTAAATTGATGTTTTATTTATTTATGTCATAAAATAAATGATTTTATTAACTTTTAAATATTTTTATTTTGCTAAATATATGTACTGTGTATACATCTAGGATCATGTTAAAAATACTATATGAAAAGCTTGAGTCATATAAGAATCTGTTACCGTGCCTTAATAACAAGAAACAACAATCAAAATTATCCCTGTCAATCATGTTCAGTGAATTATTTTCAATACCTATTGTTATAATTTCTGAGTGACACAAAGGGTCACGGTAGTCTAATTAGAGAATTTAATGAGCTCTAATTACGATGACTTTGATTTGTAGCTGTAATTTAATTACAGCAATTAGATATGCCTAATTATTATCAATATTATGACAAAGCGTGACAGACGTAGTTACTAGCGTATTAATATAAACTGATGATAATTCTATTATAAACCGATAAGCGGTGAATTTATTTCAATAACTATTGTTATAACTTCTAGTGACACAAAGGGCTAGTCTAGTATTACTATAAAACTCTGTTTTCTTGTTTGCCGCCGCACTGTTAGTCACGATATTTGCTAACAGAGAGCAGCACTGTAGGTCTCAAGTAAGAAGCCTCCACTATACCTTATCGTTACCAGCTAATTCCAGTTTCTACCAAAGTATTCAAATAAATACAAAGACAACAGGGTCCTGCATTACTTTCTAAACAACACATTAAAAAGAAATTCTCTCAACACATAGATAATTTAAAATGAATGAATTCAGATCTAAAATCTATTTCTGATTCAAATAAATCTAAAAATATATATTCCCTAATATAAATTTAAATATAAATCTGTATTTATAAGTCTAACATACAAAGATATATATATATAACACTATTTTTCTTTCTTACTGAGGTTTGGTCTAGCATCAATAATGCAACACCTTTAAGCCGACGTTTCGTCTATATTTGTAGACATCTTCAGGGATACATACCGAGGTAATAATGTATATTAATTAAATAATGTAACATAATTATGTTTCATGTTATAGTAACTGAAGTCTGTATGGATGTAGCACTGAAGATGTGTACAAATATAGACGAAACGTCGGCTTAAAGGTGTTGCATTATTGAAGCTAGACCAAACCTCGATAAAAAAGAAACATAGTGTTAAATATATGTGTTCGAGATTGGAAAACATTGGAATATATAAAACCATGAACCATGATAAAAAGATTTCACATAAACACGTGAAATAACAATCAATGATCAAACCACAATAAGAAATGGGAAAACAAGACTAAGATCTTTCAACCGTAACAAGCGGTCTTCGTCAGAGTCAAAACCCCTACTGGACTGTTCATGATCATATACCATGATAAATGAAAAAACGGTCTGGCAGGATAGATTACACTTAAAATAAACTGTGCCAAATAGACAGAAACATAACAAAGACTCACTTTTCAATATTTCGACCGCAATGGCGGTCGTCCTCAGGAGAAGAAGTGAATTAACGAAGGGACGACAGTCAACGGTTTTTTAGTCGCTTTACTTACACTCGCTTCATTACGATCACTATGAGACGCTTTGTCATATCTTGCGAAAATCATCGTATATCGAGAAGAATTTTTTGTTCGAAATTTACATCGTATATCCAAACATTCGTATGTCAGTACATTTGTAAATCGAGGTACCACTGCACTCCAAGCTTATTAGATATATTAATCAATCTCAGAGAATATAGACGATAGAATAAATATTTCTATATATATATATTTTTTTTATAGAATATGCGTAAAAAAAGATTCGAAGAAATAGAACAAAGAAGAATGGAATCAGATAAAGAAAAGGAGAAACAGTATTGGATTATGAGGAAAGAAGAAGAAGATCTTCGGAATGAAATCCGTAGAAAAGCTGAAGATGCTTTGAAGATGGAAAGAGACTGTTCAAAGACGCTGAATCGAGCCTTCATCTATTCAGAAGTAATCAATTATCAATATTATTTAAATTATCACAATATTTTACCTAGATAAGCTTTCGACCTGAGTTAGTCATCATCAGGGTCTTTATGCAGATAAAGAATAAAATTAAAATAATTTAATCTGAAAGTCATTATCAATATAAGTTAGTTTAGTTTCTATTTATTTGTAAAAAAAAAGAACCCCTGATGATGGCCAACCCTACATCTATATAAATCAATGATCAAACCACAATAAGAAATGGGAAAACAAGACTAAGATCTTTCAACCGTAAGAAGCGGTCTTTGTCAGAGTCAAAAACCCAACTGAGGTTTTTGACTCAGTTGGGTTTTTGACTCTGACGAAGACCGCTTGTTACGGTTGAAAGATCTTAGTTTTGTTTTCCCATTTCTTATTGTGGTTTGATCATTGATTGTTATTTCACGTGTTTATGTGAAAGCTTTTTATCTATATAAATAAAAGAATTATTTTGTCTGTAGATTGCTTAGAACTGACTCATTTCAAGTTTTCTTTACGTTTCATACTCGTACATTAGAGAAACCGAATCCACCCTTAGAAAAATTTCTGTCGGTTTTGTCCGCAAAATTTTGTCACAAGTAAACCCAGCCACGATAAGACATATCAAGCTGAAACTTTGACAGTAGATTTCTGTATGTTTAACTTAAAATATAGGCTATAAATGTATTGGAAATTCAACGTACGCATACCATTGATTCCGAGCCACTATCTGTTCCATTGAAATAATTGCAAAGTGTGTTTGAGTCTGTGTGTATACCACGCATACCATTGATTCCGAGCCACTGTCTGTTTCCATTCAAATGATTGCAAAGTCCCGTCAGAGTCTATTCCGCAATGACGTTAACTAAGTCGTAAGGGGAAACTTTATCTAACATAGGAAGTCAAGTTAGCGAGACCAAGTTTTTCTTACATGGTCAACTGTAGTTTACTTGCTCAAGAGTCAGAGGTTCTGTTTGTTCTTCCATGAACCTTAAGGACAGACAGCTAATGTAGTGTATACAGAGGTATTTGCTTAACATTGTACTAATAATAGTATTTTCTACTATTCCATAATTTCCAATGGTGTTTTGGAATACCTAGTATAATCGAATTTTTGATTCCGTCAAAGACGGGTACGTTTGCTAGTACATATATATCAGTATATTTTGGTAGCAGTCCTTCGGATATACATGCTTTGTTGAACACGACTGAGTGGTTCCTGTCTATAAGCTTCTTCTCAAGAAGTTAGGCAAATCGAAGTTCATGAGAAGAAGCTTATAGACAGGGAACTACTCAGTCGTGTTCAACAAAGCATGTATTATATATATATTATTATATATATATATATATATATATAATATATATGACGGAAATATATTTTTCCGTGCAAAAATTGCCATAAAATTTATATTGGTCAAACTGGTAAATCATTAAAGACACGTGTAAAACAACACCAATATAACGTAAGTAGACAGGAAAAAAGTAGTGCCTTATTCTTGCATATAAAAAATGAAAATCATCATATTGATTGGACAGGAGCTAAATTTATTACCTATGAAAAATCAATGTTGTTAAGAAATATTATTGAATCGTCTCTAATTAAATTTAATAGATCTAATATTATAAACATTAGTAACGGTCTCTTCAAACTTGATACTTTCGTCACGAGGGCAATAGCCTCTTCAAAGAGGGTTGACAGCTATGATATATATATAAACTCAAAAATTGTTATTGACCTCTTCTATTCTATTCACTGTTTTGTTATTGAGGGCTAGGTCAAATAAAAGAAAATAAACTCCTTTCTAGGCCGACGTTTCGATGTATTTGTACATCATCTTCAGGGGCTAAAATTAGAGTAAGACTATAATACATTTATCAAAACAATCTACAACTCACATAGAGTCTTACTCTAATTTTAGCCCCTGAAGATGATGTACAAATACATCGAAACGTCGGCCTAGAAAGGAGTTTATTTTCTTTTATTTGACCTAGCCCTCAATAACAAAACAGTGAATATATATATATATATATATATAAACTACAATGACATAAAGAACACACAGAAATGAACCAGAGAGACTTACTAATAAATGTCGATGGCTTTTTCATCAGGAGAATAGAAACAAGTCCCTCCGCAGGCAGACCACGACATATACATATATATCTTAATAAAACAAATTTCCTAATAAACACGTCAAATATAAATCAATGTCAAACTACAGTAAGAAATATAATAATGACTAATATTCTTTTTAACCGAAACAAGTTTCTTCGTCACAGTATCAGTTGGACTCTGACGATAACCACTTTTTCTTTTTTTAAATATTGGATTTGTTTTTCATATTGATTACAGTTTGCTAAGATGTTAATACTTCAATATATTTTGAGATTATTTTACAGAGAAGTGTCACATCTTCATTCAAACTAGACATTTGTTTCTAAAATTTACAAACTGTTTTCTCTGAAAAATAATCTCTGATGTAATATTAAGTTTTACTGTTTCACAATTTTATACTTCTGCCTATGAAAAAGGTTTTCAATAAAAACCGAAACGTTGGCAATAAGACTTTAATTTGAACCTCACGAACTGACCGAGTCCCGATAAACTTTAGTTTTGTATATATATATATATATATATATATATATATATATATATATATATATTATTTATATTGGGTTTTTGTATATATAGGAGTTGGGTTTTTGACTCTGACGAAGACCGCTTGTTACGGTTGAAAGATCTTAGTCTTGTTTTCCCATTTCATATTTTGGTTTGATCATTGATTGTTATTTTACGTGTTTATGTGAAATCTTTATATATATATACTGAAAAAGACGAGCCATTCAATATCTACTCTGGCATCAAAGCATATATATATATATATGTATAACTAGAGTTTATCAGGACTCGGTCAGTTCTTCAGGTTCAAATTAAACTGTCATTGCCAACGTTTCGGTCTTTATTTAAAACCTTTTTCATAGGCCTACAAAAACAGATAGGACATATAAGAAATAATACAATCATTCAAAAATCAAACATACATAAAAGTGCGATTAGTTACAATTAACAAATTACAATAGAAATTTTGACTATAGGTTAGTGAGAAAACTTACAGAAGTATAAATTTTGAAACAGAAAAACTAAGTATTACATTACAAATTATTTTACAAAGGAAAATAGTATGTGGATTTCAACAACAACTGAAGTCTGATTGAACACGTGACACTGAACTGAAATAACCAAGCAAATAAGGTAACCAAATTTCACCAGACAACCAAAAAGACACTAACACATTTTTTCATTTATCGACAATGTTTAACTTAACACACCCGAATAAATACTATTTAAATTTGAAATGTCACTTCTATAATTAATGGATGACTTATTCGATATATATACCAAAAGTACTTTATGTAACTACATACTTCAAAAAATATATATAAACCTTTGATTATTTGGTTTTAATACATGAGCTAGCTAGCGCTGATGCGCGTTTTCATTTTGCCATTTGATTTTTTTAGTCAGTTTAATCAAATCAGAAACTGGTAGTAAAATTTCCCTCTTTTATTTAAAAGCACAGTAAAAAAAAACAGGCGTAGTTGTAGAATAGGCAACACTGTTTAAGCGAGGACACTGGAACAGCCTTTAGGATGATTTCTACCCAGCCATTAAGGCTGTTATTAACCAATCATAATAATTAAAGGTTGTTAACAACCATCTATGTAATATCTCATGCATATTTCAGACAGGAATTTTAAAAATATCTCTCAATATTAGTAAGTCACCAAGCTTTCCTTAGATAGTAATACATTACTTGTACAATCCGTTCTGGTGTGATATTTATTGAAATTAGGGGGGGGGGGGGGGGTTCAAAAATTACGTCTCCCCACACACAAAAAAAAAAAGTTTAATATGAAAACTAACAATAAGTTTCAAACACTTATGTTCTTCTTCAGGCTTACATCTGCACTCTTACAGTTAATCAACAGGAGTGACTTACATCATACGGAACGTGACATAACTCCTTATGGAAGGAGTTAAGAGTCATTTCTTAGTCACTCCCATAGATCGACTCTCAAGAGTGTAGATGTAAACCTGAAGAATAACATAAGTGTTCGAAACGCCTTGTTAGTTTTCATACTAAACTTTTTTTTTGTGTTGAGGCATAATTTCTGAAATTCCCCCAATATAAAATAGTAATAATAATTTTGACAGGATTTTCTTATTAAAGACCCCCTTTCAAATACTCTATAACACATTTATATATACTTTTAGTATATTTAGATAGTCATAGAGTTGACTGTCATCCCTCCGTCAATTCACTTCTTCTCCTGAGGACGACCGCCATTACGGACGAAATATTGAAAAGTGAGTCTTTTGTTATGTGTTCGTTTTGTATGTATTCGTTTGTGAACTGATATGCGTCCAGTTTGGATCGTTTTTTCGAATTTTAAGTGGATATAATATATATATATATATACTAAAAGTATATATATAAACTCAAAAATTGTTATTGACCTCTTCTATTCTATTCTATGTTTTTTTATTGAGGGCTAGGTCAAATAAAAGAAAATAAACTCCTTCCTAGGCCGACGTTTCGATGTATTTGTACATCATCTTCAGGGCTAAAATTAGAGTAAGAGCTATAATACATTTACCAAAACAATCTACAACTCACATAGAGAACTAACACAAATTTTTTTAAGACCAACAGATACATACACAAGGTTATTTTATAATCAGAGTTGTTGATTAATATAATTTGATTAATATAGTTGATTAATATAATTGATATAATTTAGTTGTTTTCCAAGGTAAAACTAATTTTCTTTTGTCTGATACTTTGAAATAGATGTGTACTCAACAACTCTGATTAAAAATAACCTTTGTTGTATGGTCACTGTTGGTCTTAAAAAATTTGTGTTAGTTCTCATGTGAGTCGTAGATTGTTTTTGGTAAATGTATATAGCTCTTACTCTAATTTTAGCCCTGAAGATGATGTACAAATACATCGAAACGTCGACCTAGGAAGGAGTTTATTTTCTTTTATTTGACCTAGCCCTCAATAACAAAACATAGAATATATATATACTTTTTATAGCATATCCGTTTTACGGATTTAGATGCCGACACAATGTAAAGTCGTGAATGTAAAAACGAGCTTATAAAAAAGAGCTCGTCAACGATCGTTTTTGCTACCTATTTGATTCTTTATTAGTGAAAACATTGGAAGGACTCGTTAATGTGGTCGTAAATAGTGCCCAATTAGGAATTCTTAGACTGTATGGTCATTAAGCAATGTATAAATATAAAAAGTAAATGAAACATATAGTTCTAGTAGCTTGGTTCATGTAGTTTCTGAATGTATATTATCTATATGGGAGAGGTTCAAGGTAAGGTTAGGTTAGGTTGCAGTATCAGACTAACAAGAGACCACCACAATAGGCCAAAACATTAGTCTTTTGAGAGACCATACAATGATTTTACATTGAGAGTTTTAAATTTTGCTTAACTCAAGTGAATTTTGAATAGGGTTCTATAACCTTGTACCAGACATCGTACAGACTTGGGACCGACGGTTCGGGCCGGAAGGAGGACGTGTTTAGATTTGTTCACCCCCCACGCTTATAAATCGAGGCCAGAGAGAGTTTTGAACCTAGGACTTACCAGTTCAGTTCCGAGCAATTTGCCACTGATCCAATCTGGCCTTCGGAGAGCACGTTAAGCCGTCGGTCCCGAGCCTATACTTTATCAGGTACTCGTTAAAAACCTCTACTCTATAAATACACTTGAGTTAAGCAAAATATAGGACTCCCAATGTAGAATTATCTTCTTTGTGTGGTATCACAAAGGGCCAATATTAGGACCTATATGTGTCCCAGTGTGCAACCTGACTAACCTAACCTAACGTCCTCTCCGACATGCTCAGATTCTTTCACCGTCCGTGTGAATAAATCGAGGATCATAGCGGGTATTCACGCCGAGAGATCTAATAATCCAGAGCCGAGCACGTAAGCCACTGGACTACCCTGACCCCCTGGAAGGGGTTCTATCTCTAAAAACATAAGGCGAATCTGATAACAAATAAAAAAAAATATATAAATATTGCAAAATTATTATTTTTGATAAAACAAAATAAAGTTAAAGAAGTATAGTTTGTATAAACTTATTAGTATGATAGAGTGTGGTTGTAGAATATAGGATATTTAAGAGCGGATGACCTTGACCTTGTCTCTTACAACAGGTACAGAGATTACCATTAGCACTGATGGCTGCATGTTTTAATATAGACATTAACTCAGTATGGTATTTCACGTAGCAGTGGGAAATCTTATACACGCCATCCCTCGGATGTAAAGCTGTCGGTCCCGAGCCTGTGCAATGTCAGGTCAAATATAGTTAAGTAAGGATACATATAGGACTCCTAATCTATAATATTATATTAAGAAGAAAATCTCTTCTTGTACATTATCTGGAGACCGTCTCCAACCGTCTCTGAACCAGTGCGCTTGGTTTCCCTCTCTTATCTCTCCTGAAGACGGTTCAAACCGAAAATTAGAGACTGTAAGTGTGTTCTTTTGATTTCTCTATGTTTCTTTGTCTATATTGAACTATATTTGTCCGTTTTGGATCGTATTTCCAACGAAAAAGTATATATATATATATATATATACCATGATAAACGAAAAACGGTCCGGCAGGACAAATAACACTTAAAATAACCAGTGACACATAGACTGAAACATAACAAAAGACTCACTTTTCAATATTTCGACCGTAATATGGTGGTCGTCCTCAGGAGAAGAAGTGAATTGACTTAGAGTTGACTGTCATCCCTCCGTCAATTCACTTCTTCTCCTGAGGACGACCACCATTACGGTCGAAATATTGAAAAGTGAGTCTTTTGTTATGTTTCAGTCTATGTGTCACTGTTTATTTTAAAATCGTTAGTTGTGCAATCCGTAATTGTGTGGTATTTACTCATTCTGAGGTAAAATGGATAAACCAACAAAACTTGACCAACCCGTCAGTACCACATCCTTGGTGTCTTCCTGATGATGAACACAAAGTGTTCGAAACGCGATGAATAAAACTTCATTTGTGTGGAGACTTTTTTTGGTTCATCTCTTTTACCTCAGAATGTTTCTTTTAAGTATATATTTTAAAATATATATATATATTATTATTATATATATATATTATATTATATAAACCAGAATTTAAAAAAGAACACATAGAAAGGAAACCACTGAACTCACTACTATATTTCGATGTCCTCGTCTTCAGGAAAAGAAGTGAATCGCTCCAAAGGCTGATAACGACTGACTTGGCGTTCGAACTGAAGCACTCAAACAGTGTAGCCAACTTTCGGAGGAAAGGTAGACAGGGAAGATAAAGAGATAAAAGCCAAATAAAAATTAAAATATGAAAACATTTAACTAAAATAAAATTAAAAGCTTATAACATTTAAAAAAAAAAAAAAAATCAACGATTGAGGTTAAGCCCAGGAGCCGATCTACCGCCCAAAAGACTAATAAATGCTTCTTCTGAAGCTCTCAGAGTAACTTTCGAATTAGTCTGATCAATCTGCCTCAGGACCTGTACACGGAAACAGTCACTAAAACTGAGTCCGTGAGAACTGGCATGAGTAGCAACGGGAAGGTCACTGCGTTTGCCAACGGATGACCTGTGATTATTCATACACAGGCTTAGCTTGGTGGAAGCCAAACCCACATAAAAAGAATCACACTGGGTGCAATCCAAACGGAAAACGCAGTTAACAGAGGTACAAGAGGTCTTGTGAGAGATAGGGTAGGTGCGTATTATATTATATTATATTATATTATATATATATATATTAATAGCAACCCTGAGGACCGTTATAACCTGTATAACCTCCCACTCAATTCATGTTAATATTTCTTATTCTGTTAGGATGTTAATAATTGTGTTAATGATTTAGATAGTTCTTATTTTTGTATTTGAGTTCTGTTATGAATTGTTATTAGTGCCTGAAGATGGTCAGAGCTGACCGAAACGTCGTATACGAGGTGTGTAAATAAAGTAGACTGATTTTTTTTAAATTTTCTATTCAAATATAATTACAATGTGATATTGTCACCTTCAAAATAGTTCCCTTCGGAAGCCACACAGCGCTGGAGACGGTCCTTCCAATCATTGTAGCATTGCTGGAACTCGGATTCTGGAATGGCCTTCAGCTGGTCGGTTACAGCAGTTTGTATGTTTTGTAGTGTCCCGAAATGAGTTCCCTTGAGGTGATTTTTCAATCTCGGGAAGAGGAAAAAGTGATAAAGACTCAAGTCTGGTGAATAAGGAGGCTGAGGAGCAACAGGAATGTTTTTACTGGCCAAAAACTCGTTTTCTTTTCGGAATTTCCGGAACCATTTTCGCACAAATTTTTCTCATCTCCAATTCATTGGTCAAAATGTGATGAACGGAGGTGTGATTCAAATTCAACTGTTCCCCGATCATTCTGACTGTCAAGCGTCGATCTGAACGCACAAGGTTCCGTACTCTGTTGACATTTTCATCGGTGTTTGCACTTGAAGGCCTTCCGCTTCGTGGTTCATCTTCAATCGACTCTCTTCCTTCTGAAAATTCCTTAAACCACCGAAAAACCTGTGCCCTTGATAAAACACGTTCTCCATAGGCCGGTTTCGGTTGCATTATGTCCAAGTCTGAAGCAAAATTTGATTGCACACCGCTGCTCAACTTTGAGGTCACTCATTTTTAAAACGCTCAAGAAAAAACCATTTCACGAAAATCAACGCTACGGACAAACAAATGACTGTGGCGAGTTCAGATTCATACTGGAGGCGCATCACACGTGCACCTGACGCTACTCAAGGCCACGCGTCTCCAGCGTTGCCAGATCGAAAGCGACGTTGCCAGTCTCACTACTTTATTTATACACCTCGTATAATTTGTATGTAATGTTAATTTGTTTGTTATAGTTAAAACTTGTTAGTTAATAAAATGGAAGTCAAGAATAAATCTTTTGGTGAATTACTTTATATTTTACCAGAAAGGTGGAAATCCATAGTGAGAAAACTTGAAAAATTAACTCGGAAAAGAACAAAAGTTAAAATTGGCATAATTTTTAATAAAACATGTTTGATTGAAGGTCTGCTCCCAAAATACACAAATACATATATATTATAATATATATATATATATATATATATAAAAAAGATTTCACATAAACACGTGAAACAACAATCAATGATCAAACCACAAAAAGAAATGGGAAAACAAGACTAAGATCTTTCAACCGTAACAAGCGGTCTTCGTCAGAGTCAAAAACCCAACTGAACACTAGATGCAGAAAACATCTGGTGAGGAGTTGAGAAGAGTGGGAGGGAAGAGTGGTATTTTAAAAGGGTGAAAGCACAGGAAAGGACTAATGTCCAGAAAGGGATGTTTGGGGAAACAAAGGAGTACAGTAAGAAAAAGTAAAAAACTATCCGCTAGCTGTCAACCCTCTTTGATGAGGCTATTGCCCTCGTGACGAAAGTATCAAGTTTGAAGAGACCGTTACTAATATATATATATATATATATATATATATACCATGATAAACGAAAAACGGTCCGGCAGGACAAATAACAATTAAAATAAGCAGTGACACATAAACAGAAACACAACAAAGACTCACTTTTCAATATTTCGACCGTAATGGCGGTCGTCCTCAGGAGAAGAAGTGAATTGACGGAGGGACGACAGTCAACTGAAGAACTCACAGGGTGAGGGCTAAAGCAGTGCTGCCGCAAAGGAGACAAATAAAAAAGGAACTAGGAAGTCGAGAGCAAAAATAAAAAAAAAAAAAAAATGTTTTTGAAAGGTAGAAAAAGGTTAAGAAAAGAAAAAATAAAGAAAATATATAGAACAATTAAAAAAAAATAAAAAAATATTAAAAAAAAAATAAATAAATAAATAAAAAAAAAAAAATAAATAAAAAACTAACGATTTAAATTCAAGCCAGGTTTCGAGCGTGCCCCCAGGAGCCAAATGTGGGCTTCCTCAGAAGCTTTTAAAGTAACTTGTCTGTTATCACTGGGGACTTGTTTAAGAACTTGGACTGTGAAACAATCATTGAAACTGAGATGGTGGGAATTAGCGTGAGTGGCGACAGGGAGACTGCTGCGTTTACCAACCGAAAGCCTGTGATTATTCATCCGAAGGTTCAGCATCGTAGATGCTAAACCAACGTAAAAAGCATCACATTGGGTGCATTTCAAGAGGTAAACGCAGTCAGTGGAGATACAGGAGGAAGGACTGTGAATAGGGTAAGAATTAAGATTAGTTAGAGACTCAAATGAAGACCCAGAATCAACAATGGGACAGGTAAGACATCTCCGACGTCCACAACGTTGTAGGCCACCACTGCTTTGGGGATTCTGAATAAGTTTGCCGGCCCGGTGGGAAAAAATATTTGAGAGATTGGGGGCTCTTCTAAAGGAAATGCGGGGCAACTGGTTAAAAACTGAAACGGTAGAGGGGGAAGAGGAAAGGATAGGGTAAAGTTCTTTAATAAATTTTCTTAATTTATGGACACCAGGGAAATAATTTGTAAGAAGCGAAGCAGTAGTAGTGGGTTCTCTTCTGTTATTAGTGGAAAAGTTGACATTGGCAGGGATGATTCGGCTATTGAGTAAATTGGGGGGATAACCACGCTGAGTGAATTTGCATTTAAGTTTTTGAAGATTAGTTTCCCGATCTTGGATATTATTACAGAGGCGATGAAGACGGATTGAAAGAGACCGCGGGATAGATTTTTTAATATGAGGAGGATGACAACTTTTGTAATGGAGGTAGTTTTGGGCGTTGGTGGGCTTAACGTGAACAGACGTCGTGAAGGTCCCACTGTTAAGAGTGATGTCAACATCTAAGAAAGTTATGTTATGTATATATATATATATATATAAAGGTTAGGTTAGGTTGCAGTGGCAGTCCCACGAAAGTACACGAATAGACCGAATATTGGCCCTTTGTGATACCGCACAATCAGCATTCTACATAAGGAGCCCTAAATTATACCTAACTCAAGTCTATTACAGTAGGGATCTTTAACCAGTTATGGAATACACCACCAAGGGTGGCTTCTCTACTCTTTCATTTTATATATTTATTATGTATCATGTATCACTATCACTTGTTACCCTACTAAGGGTAGTTGTAATATAATAATAAATAAATAAAAAAAAATTAACCAGTACCTGATATCTAAGTGGCTTGGGACCGACGGCTAAACGTCCTCTCCAGCGTGAATAAACCGAATGTCCGAGTGGGTATTGAACCCAGGATCTACCAGTCCAAAGGCGAGTACACTGCCCCAGACCCCTGTAAAAAAAAATAAGAAAAATTAACTCTTTGCAGGGTAAAAAGCTAATGTGAAATGGTCTCCACATATATAATAATTTAATCGTATAAACAACGCGTTTCGAACACGTAGTGTTCTTCCTTAGGCATTAACTAAAAAATATAATGACACCAGAGAGTTATATATAGTATACAGTAAATATAGTACAAAATAAAAATAAAATAAAATAATTAAGAGAATACGAACGTAAGGGTGACTGTCAATGGTACAACTAACTGGGAATAGGACTCTCACCCACGTCCATCCTATTCCCAGTCAGTTGTACCACAGACACTCACCCTTAGGTTCGTACTCTCTTCCTTATCTTATTTTGCACTATAGATAACTCTATAATGATATTGTATTTTTTACAACGTGTTTCGAACACATAGTGTTCTTCCTCAGGCATTAACTAAGGGTGTGTCTGTGGTACAACTGACTGGGAATAGGATGGACGTGGGTGAGGTGATTGCACTACGTTAGAAAATTAACTCTAAATATTTCTTCAGTCTAGGATAATTCACCTAGTTCGAAGAAATGAAATGGTCAATACCGTATTTAATAGATCTAATGTAATATAAAGAACCATTACAAGGTCTATTCTAACAATAAAAAAATCAAATTTTATATTTTGTCGAATACAATGTATGGTTGTTATTTCTTACAATTAAAGAATATTTTTGTAAAATTGATTTTTCCTTGCTGTCTATATTTGTTTAATTAATTTTTGATTAATTTACAACAAAATAAAACTATAATGCCTACCTCGCCAAAACGTATTGCTTAAAAATATTGTTGTAATAGCCGTGATGATGTAACATAAAACCGATGAAATGTTGAGGTTTATAAAAAGTGTTTCTTGTGCAGTCAAAACCTCGATAGTTTTAGAGCTGTTATAATCAATTATCTGTTTATTGATAACACTGGTCAACATATATATTTTTTGGCGCCCAAAGTTTCTAAACTGATTAGGTTAGGTTAGGTTAGATACACACAAACACTGGTTGACCCAAGTCATAACAGGCTATGGTGATTTTAAGGCTTATTTATTTAGATTTAAGAAAAAAAGGATGATGATGATGAGGCCTCTGAGTGTGGTGACCCTCAGGAGACGGTAAGTCATGTCTTTGAGGTTTGTCCTAATGTACCAACACGCTAGATTTACTTTTGAAATGGAATTTGGTAGATTTATGGCAACCATATATGATAAAGCCTTTAGTCCCAGGTATAAAAGTCAGTTTTTGAAATTTTGTATACAATATTACAAAAGTTAAAAAAGTTTGAGGTTTGAAAAATTGAATATAGTAATACCAATCATAGTCCTAACCAAGTTATTACTTTTTCCAAGGAGAATATTCAGTGAATTGTGGTAAAATTTGTAAGTGATGTCTGTGGTGGATGCCCGCCTCCGCTAGGTCCACCTTGGGCATGCTGTGGTCTGCCAGTAATGGTCTGCCAGTAGTGTTGGAATTCCACAGTATGGCTAAAGGGCTCCACGTAAAAAACATCGACCTGGTCTGTTTTATTCCATAGTTTGGTCAAAAGGCATAGGTACAGGGCAATAGATCAAAATAGGTTAGATTAGATTAGCTTACAGTGGCAGTCTCAAAAAAGAACACACATAGGCTAAAAATTGGGTGGTCGGCCAGTAGTGTTGGAATTCCACAGTATGACTAAAGGGCACCATATAAAAAAACATCGACCTGGTCTGTTTTATTCCATAGTTTGGTCAAAAGGCATAGGTACAGGGCAATAGATCAAAACAGGTTAGATTAGATTAGGCTGAAAATTGGGTCCTTTGTAATACAACACAATGAAGATTGATTCTACAGTGGGAGTCCTAAAGTTTGCCTAACTCAACTGTATTTAGAGTAGGGATCTTTAAAGAGTACCTGACATCTTAAAAACTCAGGATTGACGGTTTAACGTTCTCTCCGAGGATTTATTAACATCCCTCGAATAAATCTAGGGCCAGGTGGGTATCGAACCCCGGTCCTATCAGTTCAGAGGAGAGTACGTTAACCACTGAGCTAACCAGGCCCCCTAAGCTGATTTAGATTAAGTTAAGGTTGCTGATTACGAAATCATACTAATTTTTTCCCATCAGGTCTAGTTATTAATATGTTTGCTATTTCATACCTTTTTTACCTTAAAATTAGGCGTATTTCTAAATCCATACTAGCCTCATAATTACAATTGTAGGTTGTTATTCTGATCTATGTTAAATGATGATGACGTCACAAACTTAAAGTAAAAGTCATTATTTTACTTGCGTTGTAGATTTTTGGAGTAAAAATTAAATATGGCTACATCCTCTCCTAGGAGACATTGCTTAAACAAACCAAATGTGTTTTTAAATATATGCAGGGAATATATGTTGAAAGCCAAATGTATTGCATAAGTATTGTAAATATTTCGGTTTCATTAAAGAATATGTGTCTTAAAGTTAAATAAAAATATTGTTCCTTCGATTTGCCTGCCTTTATTGTAGTTATCGTTTTCCTACAGAGAGAGGTATACCATAGCAGGAAAAACTAGACCTGATAGAGAAAAAGTGAAGAAGTGAGAAAAACTGTTAAAACATCTTAGGCACCATGACAAAAAAATTTTTGTTGTTGTTGGCCAGTGGCGATTCTCACCACTTATACCACTTATCGTACAAGTGGCGATTCTCACCACTTATACCACTTATCGTACAAGTGGCGATTCTCACCACTTATACCACTTATCGTACAAGTGGCGATTCTCACCACTTATACCACTTATCGTACAAGTGGCGATTCTCACCACTTATACCACTTATCGTACAAGTGGCGATTCTCACCACTTATACCACTTATCGTACAAGTGGCGATTCTCACCACTTATACTACTTATCGTACAAGTGGCGATTCTCACCACTTATACCACTTATCGTACAAGTGGCGATTCTCACCACTTATACCACTTATCTTATCGTACAAGTGGCGATTCTCACCACTTATCGTACAAGTGACGATTCTCACCACTTATACCACTTATCGTACAAGTGGCGATTCTCAACACTTATACCACTTATCGTAAAAGTGGCGATTCTCACCACTTATACCACTTATCGTAAAAGTGGCGATTCTCACCACTTATACTACTTATCGTACAAGTGGCGATTCTCACCACTTATACCACTTATCGTACAAGTGGCGATTCTCACCACTTATACCACTTATCGTACAAGTGGCGATTCTCAACACTTATACCACTTATCGTAAAAGTGGCGATTCTCACCACTTATACCACTTATCGTACAAGTGGCGATTTCACCACTTATACCACTTATCGTACAAGTGGCGATTCTCACCACTTATCGTACAAGTGGCGATTCTCACCACTTATACCACTTATCGTACAAGTGGCGATTCTCACCACTTATACCACTTATCGTACAAGTGGCGATTCTCAACACTTATACCACTTATCGTAAAAGTGGCGATTCTCACCACTTATACCACTTATCGTACAAGTGGCGATTCTCACCACTTATACTACTTATCGTACAAGTGGCGATTCTCACCACTTATACCACTTATCGTACAAGTGGCGATTCTCACCACTTATACCACTTATCGTACAAGTGGCGATTCTCAACACTTATACCACTTATCGTAAAAGTGGCGATTCTCACCACTTATACCACTTATCGTACAAGTGGCGATTTCACCACTTATACCCTTATCGTACAAGTGGCGATTCTCACCACTTATCGTACAAGTGGCGATTCTCACCACTTATACCACTTATCGTACAAGTGGCGATTCTCACCACTTATACCACTTATCGTACTACAAAAAAACGCTACTCTAATATTTAAATTTACAAAATAATAACTTAAAAATCATGATATTGGTTTTTTTTTTTTTAAGAGTTTAAGAGTGAGAAAAGCCCAAATTGAGCTAGAAAAGAAAATCAAAGAGGACGAGGCAAAAAGAGAAGCTTATTATGCAAAGAAAATAAAAGAAGATGCGGAAAAATATTTCGAAGAAGAAAAAGAAAAAGCATGTATGAATGGAGAAAAAAAGAAAAAACTCAAGGAGGAAGCTATTGAAATGTCAGTTTGAAACTTGTTTAAACTTAAATTTTATAATAAAGCAGAGTTTTTCAAATTTTTTTCGACGCGGAACCCTTTTTGGTTCCAGTAACTTTTCCCGGGAACCCTAGATTCTAATGATTTTATACAATAATAATATAAATATTTTCATATGCCTTTTTAAATAAAATAGTATGTATGTTTAAAACCAAATAAAAAAGTAATATTATTGCAATGTGTATTTAACTAAAATATTTTAATTTTTATATTTTCCACAAGTGTATAACACATAAAACAGAATTACTAGCAATTTTAACACAGGGTTTGTTTTGTAATCATTTTTGGCTTTATAGTTGAGAGTTTGATTCTCAAGTTAGCCCCAGCATTAAGTCTACTTCGATATAAGGGAAAATCCAGTTTAACATAAGTAGGTAGTGGGAAATGGCAGCAATGTACTTCACAGCAGGAAATGCCGGAATCAGATAGTTCCAGAAACTGACTAGTGATTCATCCTAAATATGAATAAAATTTTGACCACTTCTACTTTATGGGTATATGTATGTAGATATAAACATTATTCGGTTTCATGATTCACAAGAAATATAGAATAAATCCATACCCACAAAAAAAATTTTTTTAGAAAAATATTTTTCACGGAACCCCAGACAGTCCGTTAAGGAAACCCTGGGTTCCACGGAACCCACTTTGGGAACTTCTGATATAAAGGAATATACTTTATGATAATGTTATGTGATCTATCGATAAAAACATTACAAAATAAATAAATTTAATAAAATTAACAATAAGGAATTCTAATATGGTAATGAGTAGACCAGGATAGCAGAGTGGTTTAAGTGCTTGCCTCTGGACTGGTAGATCTGGGGTTCAATACCCATTTTATCCCTCGATTTATTCATAGAGGAGCAGAAGAAATAATCTGGGCCAGGGTTGCCATATGTGGCTAATTTTAGCCAAAGATGTTAATTTTGGCAACATCATTCATATTTGGGCATAAAAACGATAACGCTACTCTCATTTGATGATCTGTATTTTGTTCTGATTTCTATATTTTTTCACCAATCTAAATTCTGTTAATTATTTACTATTAGTACTGAAATAACAAATAATATCACATGCATGCATAAGAATTAAATTATTAGATTTACTATCTAAAAGTGCAAGAAGTGCATTAAATGCATGAGGTACAAGAAGTCATTAACAAATAATGCATATGTGTGACAAATGTGATTGCTTGCTTCTTGCCATTGATGTACTTGTTGCACTTCTATGACTTCTAACACTACATTGCATTTCTTCTAATTCAGAAGCCTGTAACCTTTATTATTCAAGAAGTCATTTTACTTACTGTTCCAACAAAAAAAATTCTCTGGAGTCATAAAACATAACATCAGAGAAAATTTTAATAGTTTTAAACCTTTTTTTTAATTTTTAAACTGTTGTAAACCACTCAATCAACAGACAGAAGAATTGTAGGGTAAAAAGCTAATGAAATGATCTCCACATATGTGGTGCAATCAGTTATTATGTGGTATTTACTCATTGCAGGGTAAAAAAGCTAATGAAATGAAATGGTCTTCACATATGTGCTGTAATCAGTTATTATGTGGTATTTACTCATTGCAGGGTAAAAAAGCTAATGAAATGGTATCCACATGTGTGGTGCAATCAGTTATTATGTGGTATTTACTCATTGTAAGGTAAAAAGCTAATGAAATGTTCTCCACACATAAACATTTAATGGTATAAACAACGCGTTTCGAACACATAGTGTTTTTCCTCAGGCATTAACTAAAAAATACAGTGTAATCCTATTGTACACACACATTTTATTTTTTAGTTAATGCCTGAGGAAGAACACTACATGTTCGAAATGCGTTGTTCATACCATTAAATTTTTATGTGTGGAGACCATTTCATTAGCTTTTTACCCTACAATGAGTAAATACTACATAATAACTGATTGCACCACATATGTGGAGACCATTTCATTAGCTTTTTACCCTTCACTGTGTAAATACCACATAATAACTGATTGCACCACATATGTGAAGACCATTTCATTAGCTTTATACTCTACAATGAGTATAATATCACATAATAACTGATTGCACTATGTTATAAACAGAAAAATGCAATGTGCATATGTGCAGCTTCACTTATAATTTAATCTAAAATATAAATAAAACCTATCCTATATTACTATGAGTAGGAATATTTACCTGCAGCTTTGCAGCCTTAAACAATAAACGAATATTTTAAACATTTGTATCAAGTCCACTTGAGGGTCCTCTGTCTTATCCTCCATAGGTTTTTTCTTAGGTAGTAATCAACCGAAGCACCTGAAAATGCATAATTTTGAAGTTTGTTTTGTAAGAAACTACCAACTTTGCCTTGATAAACTAGAATGACTAGTGTCTACTGTCAGTTTAGAAAATTTGTCCACAATCTCTCTTTGCTTAGATAATTTTACTAAAAATTAATTATTTGTATTAAATTCAACAAGTGCAAGAAAAGCATTTTATATAAAACTGTATAAAGTTCTATCCAAAGTTAAAGAAATCCATAAAGTTCATAGAAGTGCAAGAAAAACTGCAAGAAATGCATAAAGCTGCAAGAAAAGCATAAACTGAATAAAAGTGGAAAAACTGCATTAATTGCATAGAAGTACAGCTACCATAAGAAATTATATACAAGAATTGCATTAATTGCAGCAAGTGCAAAGGTGATTTTTTTTTTTTTGAAAATCTAAAGTCACTACAAGGAGGCTAAAAAGTCATAGGTTACAATGCCTCATCTAGTTCTTGAATTTTTGTGATTTTTCAAATTCTTGCATTTTAATGCATTCTAAAATGATTACGTCATCATAACAGTATATACTTTTTACTTTTTTTACCTAAAAATACTACATTATATGAGGATGAGTTGAGTAATTTTTTTTTTTTTAATTACATTAATAAGAGAGGGAGTTATAAGCATTTGTACGAATTCAGAACATATTTTTTTAACGCTAAACCAAAAATAATGAAATTTCGTTAAAAAAAATTGAACATAACATTAGCAATTTATAGAAGAAAAAAATCATAAAATCCGATTGTTACATAGGGCACAACTATATCTTAAAAACTGAAATTTTGTTTTGGAATAATCGAACACCTACCATATTGGTTATATTTGTTTGCATTTATTTACATTGTTTAGGTTGAGTTAGAAAATTCTAAAGTATATGAAATTGTTATTCAGAGGTTTAATAAGAAAAAATTAAACGTTTTAATGAGTTAAGAGGAATGCAAGAAGAAAAAAAAAATTCTTAAATGTACAAAATTAACCTCAATCAAACATATATTGTTTAAAGTATTCTATGGTGACATGGATGTTTTTGGAAAAGTGTTTCACTAGTAAAAAAAAACATAAGTTGAGTGTAGGCCACTCAAGAAATTTATCTTAGTTTTCATTCCTGTTCGAATTGAATATATTAAAGGTAAAGCAGGACAGCGTCTGTCAGGTCAGCTATAATGTTAATAATTAAATACTAAATTAAGCTTAGCTAAAGATAACACGACAAACTCTGACAGTTGTGGAAATTTGCTGAGTCAGCAAGTAGTATATTATTCTGAAGTAAAATGGATAAACAAACAAAAGTCTCCACACAAATGAAGTTTTATTCAACAACAACAACGCGTTTCGAACACTTTGTGTTCATCATCAGGAAGACAGCAAGGATGTGGCGCTGAAGGGTTGGTCCAGTGAAAACAACCACAGAGTTAACAAACACGAATAAATAAATGGAAAAAAAACAATATTACAAATATAAGTAATAATTTTAAGTAAACATTATGTTAGTTATGTTGACTATGAAATCTGACTGATACTGTTATCATAGTTATTAATAACAGGCTCTGGATAATAAATAGATTATGTAAAATACTAAAATTTATTTTTGCTTATTCTGTTTGTTACTATTGTCTGAGGTAAAATGGATAGAAAAACAAAAGTCTCCACACAAATGAAGTTTTATTCAACGACAACGCGTTTCGAACACTTTGTGTTCATCATCAGGACGACACTATAATACAAATTATATCTACCTAGTTACAATATTAGAGTGAAATAATAAAATTCAAATAAGAGAGAATTAATGACATACCCAAGGATGTGGTGCTCAAGGGTTGGTCCAGTGAAAACAATTAGCAGGAGATAAGTCCACTGCGATAGAGTGGGGAGAGGCATTTAGGAGATAAGGTGACAAAGGAGTCGGGTATGCTTAAAAGCCGTTAACTGAAATACAGAAGGACAGAACCACTAATTTAGAGCAAAGAAACTTTTTTTTATTTATTCTTTGTGATTCTAGGAACAGTTTTAGAACTTCTGATGATGAACACAAAGTGTTCGAAACGCGTTGTTGTTATTGAATAAAACTTCATTTGTGTGGAGATTTTTGTTTGTTTATCCATTTTACCTCAGAATGAGGTAATACCATACAATTACAGATCGCACAACTAATGATTTAGTATATTATTTTCCCATGCATTATTCATTAATAAAATATTTATTTATTTAATAACTAATTAAAATATATAGGTTTAAAAAAGCAGGAGAGGAAAAAGAACGGATAAGAAAAGAAGAATTAGCCGAAGAAAGGAAAATATTAGAAGGAATTGCGGAGGAAATAGAAAAAATCGAATTAAACGAAAGAAATGAAGTAGGCATTATTTTATTATATATTTTTTAGTAGTTTTTAAGATGTCATTTGATAGCCTTATACCTATAATGATATCAATATAAATGACATAGCCTGATCACATGATAACGCAGATTTAGTGTCTGCAGAGCCACGAGATGGCTCTTGTGTCGTAGGTAGATTTGAATGAACTACACCAGGAGTGTTCAAACATTTTCTGCATTCCAGCTACTCATGAAATGAACAAGTCACAATGATCTGACGACTGTAGTTATTTAGAAATATATATTAACAATTTGTAAAGTTATATCGATCTATGTAATATTTCATCGTGAAGAAAAACCTCTTTCAATTTCTTATAAAAGTGATATGATTTTTTCTTCTTACCCGATCCAGTCTCCTCAGTCATTTTTATAGCCTTACTTAATTTTTACGTGAACAAATTTTTAAAAAAAAATTAAAAAGTTAAAATTTTTTACGTAAAAAATTTTTACATGAATAAATTTAAAAAGTAAAGAATTAAAGGCTACTTAACTAGTTTGTTAGCTTTAATGAAGTAATACACAATGACCTAAGTATCATAAACATCAGAATTGATTCAGATTTCAGATATATCAATCAATGATGGGAAAGATCACTGATCGATATATCATAGAAGTGCAAGCAATACAATAACAGCAAAAAAAAACTGCAAGAAATGCATAAAACTGCAAGAAAAGCATATACTTGCAGCAAGTGCGCAAGTGTGTTTTTTTTGGTGAAAATCTAAAATGTGTCACTACAAGGAGGCTAGAAAGCCATGGGTTACAATGGCAGGAATTGCCTCCTCTCACTCGCTCACTCTCTCTCTCTCTCTCTCTCTCTCTCTCTCTCTCTCTCTCTCCTACCCCCTCCTCTCTCTCTCTTACCCCCTCCTCATAACAAAAAAGGCCGATGTTACTTTTGTTAATATCATGTGAACTACCAATGATACCATGGGGTTCGACTGGTAGTTCACGATAACGTATTACGCACTTCTGAACTACACTCATACTTCGATTTAAAGGACCCTTACTTTAACGGATTTCGGAAGCAACCTGTCAAAATCTGTAGCCTTGTTTACAGCTGTGATGGAACACATGTAGCTGTTTAGTCCGTGTTTTTTCAACATTTTTGATTTTGTTTTGTGTTTTGTTTTTGAAATAGTCAAAATTTTTGTATTATCAGTAAACCCTGTAGAAAAGCGGTAAAGAGCCAACTTAACAGAATCACTAAAGCGAGAGTAGTTAAAATACGGTAAAAACCTTAAATACAGTTAAAACCTTAAAATACAGTAGTATCGGAAACTTCGGATCATCAGGAATATCGGCCCTTTTAGTCCGTTAAACCAGACATGAAAGACCTGAGTGTACATTTAAGTATCAGTGGGAGATATTCATAATTCATAATCTATACTGACATCATAGCAAAGACATCATAAAACGAATTTTGTGACCTCAAAACATATAATTCCGTCAAAATCTCGAGATCGAATTTTTTTTACGATCACTATACTTTACTTATAATAAAATAAAAAGGTTGCTAGATAAGTTTTAATTTTTTTCAGAAAAAACGGCAAAGAACGATTGCTATTAAAAATATAGAAGAAAATATAAGATTAAAAGAGGAAAAGAAGAAAAAGGAAGAAGAAGAAGATTTAGAAGAGGCAACTGCTATTAGAATAGTGTCTGAAGGGAAGAAGAAAATGGCGCAGATCAGAAGAGAAAGGGAACTGAAAGTCAGTAATCTGCTAGGTTAGGTTAGGTTATAGTGGTTATCTGAAGTGGAGTAGAAAATAGCGTAAATCAGAAGAGAAATGGAACTGAAAGTCAGTAATCTGCTAGATTAGGTTAGGTTATAGTGGTTATCTGAAGTGGAGAAGAAAATGGCGCAGATCAGAAGAGAAAGGGAACTGAAAATCTTCTGCTAGGTTAGATTAGGTTATAGTGGCAACCACACGAGAGAACCATAGAGGCCAAACATTGTGACATTTTATAATATCACACAATGAACATTCTACATTGGGGAGTCCTAAATGTTTCCTAACACGTTTCCCCTAGTGGCGGCAAGGTGCCCCCAAGTGCACTGGTGCAGAGTCGTTGGAGACCAACAATGTTTCCACATACGCCCCGGTCACAGAGAATAAGGTAGACAAGAATCAATTTAAGATTAAATTTAAATAGGAATATTAAAAACTAGCAGAACTACCCGGCGTTGCCTGGGACAAAATAAGAAAATAATGAAATTATGGCTAAGTATTGAATTAAGCAAAGAATCTAAACTTCTAAGTATATATTTGTATCAGAAATTCTATAACAGTACAACATATTTTCTAACAAAACAAAACTTCATAACATGTTAACAAATTAAGTTTCTTATAAACAGAGACACATTCCATTATTGAGGTTTAATCCCAACTAAAATTCTGATACAAAAAACATTTAATTTTTGTCAGGTTTAGGTTTGAGCTTTAAGAAGGAAGAATTTAAGTTAATATTTATTCTATCAAATCATAATAAACATATCAGAGTACTTCATGATAAACAACATTTTTTGTCTTATCTTCTGGTGCAAGGATGTATAAATTTTTGGAACTGCCAACTCTTGAACATCCTACATATAACTGTCCATGAGAGAAACATGGTTCAAGCAGATGCAAGCCAGCAACTGAAAGAGTTTGTCCTTGCGATTTGTTAATGGACATTGCGAAACTTAGTTTGACGGGAAATTGTAGACGCTTGAAATTGAACGGAACATCTGTTGGAATGACTGGAATTCTTGGGATAAAGACATCCTGCCCTTTACCACGTTTCTGTATCAGTGCGCTTGGTTTCCCTTTCTTATCTCTCCTGAAGACGGTTCAACCGAAAATTAGAGACTGTAAGTGTGTGTTTTTAATTTTTCTACGTTTCTTTATGTACATTGAACTGTATTTGTCCATTTCGGATCGTATTTTCATCAAAAAAGTGTATATATATATATATATATATATATATATATATATATATATATAACACAACTTTATTTTACAAAATTAATACTGTTACTTTTGTAAATTGAAATGTCCTTTATATACCTTTCCAAATTTAGTCTAAACATTGTTCTTATTTTATTTTTATTTTTCAAAGAATTGCACCATTTTCATCTGGTATTTCACCATAATTAGAAGTTATTGCACCATAACTTGGGGGATTGCCTCTGGTACCCCCTTAGTTTTGTTCATTTACCCCCAAAGACCTCCCATGCCAAGTTTCAGCCCAATTGGTCCAGTAGTTTTGATTTCTATAGAGAACAGACAGATATATAAACAAGACACTACGAAAATATATATTAGATATTAATAAAAATAAATATTATTTAATTTATTTATTTTTATTATTATTTTTCATATTCCTATTTCAATTTAATCTTAAATTGATTCTTGTCTACCTTATTCCCTGTGACCGGGCGCCTATGCGGCAACTTTGTTGGTCTCCAACCGTCTCTGCACCAGTACACTTGGTTTCCCTCTCTTATCTCTCCTGAAGACAGTTCAACCAAAAATTAGAGACTGTAAGTGTGTGCTTTTAATTTCTCTATGTTTCTTTATGTACATTGAACTATATATATATATACTTTTTCGTTGAAATACGATCCAAAACCGACAAATATAGTTCAATATAGACAAAGAAACATAGAGAAATCAAAAGAACACACTTACAGTTTATAATTTTCGGTTTGAACCGTCTTCAGGAGAGATAAGAGAGGGAAACCAAGCACACTGGTTCAGAGACGGTTGGAGACCCTTGTCTCGGAGGGGGGACGCGGGCGGAGGGGGCCAATGGAGGGGTTCTCTCTTCATCCCACCAACTCAGTTTGGACTCGCCTTGGCTGTTGGTTCTCACCCAGGTTGGATAGACCCTTGTGGTTGCTGTGTGAGAAGCACTAACTTCTCGGGAGGATGCCTGCTTAGCATACTGGGGAGCTAGAGACCCCAAACCCCTACCAATGTGAAGAACGGGCCATGAACACAGCTGATTGGACTGGAAAACTGGTACTTGCCTGGTAGAGGCTCGAGCTCTTGACAGGAGCTCAGAGTGGGAACGATTAGATACACCCTATCAAGCCAATATATGTTCAGAGACAGATGTCAGGTAGCCAATGGGAGACCTTAGAAGCTCTACTAACTAACCCATGCAAGTGGCGTTTAGCCAATGAGAGATTTGTAATCTCACTATGAGAGTCGTTTCTTTCTTACTAAGACACCTCATAATGACGCCCTGATGGGGCTTGATGAACTACTTGCGCAAGTCCTGTTCCCAGGGTAACAGGGCACCTCCCTACTTCCCTCTTGGGGGGGGGGGGGGGGGGACGAATCCTTAAGAACACTGTAGTAGTCCTAAATAGCGATGGGATTCACCAGGATTCAGCCGGTTCGTGCGAACCAGTGCTTAAAAAAATATTATGAATTCGCCGAACCGGTTGTTTAAAATTACATAAACCCCCTATTCAGACCTGTATATTAATTAGCCCACTATTAAACTCTACAAGTGTCCCGTGACTCACGTAACTTGTGCATGTATGACTATCGTAATTTGCGCATGTATATAGCATATATATAACTAAACAATTTTGTTTCCGAACTATAATTTTAAGCACCGGTTCGCATGAACCGGTTCTTAAAAAAATTTGAATCCTACCACTGGTCCTAAATCAGTATGGCAGTGTAGGAAGCGTGACCAGTAATACAACCTAACTCAAGTGTATTTATAAGTAGGGATCTTTAATAAGTACCTGATATCGTACAGGCTCGAGACCGACGGCTTAACGTCCTCTCCAAGAGACGATATGCTGAGATTTTATCAACATTATATTTCATCATTAAATTTAAGATGGCACTATCTGAACAATAAAGAATCAATTTGCTTACCTGCTTGTATTTCTTTAAATTTTTCTTCAGCAATTTTTCCCAACCGTAGTAAAACATATGGGTCAACGATAACCGTTGAAGGTTACATTTCACCACAATCATGGGATAAGACCATCTTTCAAGTTCACTTAACTGTCCCCAAATCCATGTTTCTTCTTTAGACAGTGCCATCTCCAATCTGAGGAGGAAAAAAAATACAAATAAATAAAGTTGTAAAATGCACTATATAAACAAACTTTATGAACATAAAGTATATTCAAGTATTGATGTTATTAGAAAATATAACACAATAAGAAAACACAAAATATTCCCACAATAAGAAAATGGGAAAGCAAGACTAAGATCTTTCAACAGTAACAAGCGGTCTTCGTCAGAGTCAAAAACCCAACTGAAACACCAGATGCAGAGAACATCTGGTGAGGGGTTGAGAAGAGTGGGAGGGAAGAGTGGTATTTTAAAAGGGTGAAAGCGCAGGAAAGGACTAATGTCCAGAAAGGGATGTTTGGGGAAACAAAGGAGTACAGTAAGAAAGATTAAAAAACTATCCGCTAGCTGTCAACCTCTCAACCCCTCACCAGATGTTCTCTGTATCTAGTGTTTCAGTTGGGTTTTTGACTCTGACGAAGACCACTTGTTACGGTTGAAAGATCTTAGTCTTGCTTTCTCATTTTCTTATTGTGGTTTGATCATTGATTGTTGTTTCACGTGTTTATGTGAAATCTTTATATATATATATAATATATATATATATATATAAAATCAAAATATTAAAACGGTCCAAACCGGACAGATATATAAATGAAAAAAGACAACAAATAGAAGAAGCGAGAAAACTTACTGGGTCGATATTTCGAACTGAAGTTAAATGAAAGAGAGTGGGTGAAATTAAGCGTAGAGCAGGAAGTTTGGAAAGCATAAATGAAAGTGTCTAGAGAGTTTCTGCTGTGTGGCCAAATGAAGAAAATGTCATCGATGTATCTAGTATAGAGAAGGGGTTGATCAGGGTAGGAGGCTAGGAAGTCTTGTTCGAGTTTGGCCATGAAGAGATTAGCAAAAGACGGTGCCATTTTTGTACCCATGGCAGTACCTCTAGTTTGGAGGTAAAAATTATCTTCGAACTTAAAGACATTGTGACGCAAAACAAAGGAGCAGAGCTGGAGGACAAAGTTAGTGGAGGGGGATTGAGGTGAGGTTTCTGGTTAAGAAACCACTGTAACGACGCCAACCCTTCGTCGTGGTCAATGACAGTATAGAGAGATGTAACGTCCATAGTGACGAGGATGAGAGGATAGTCTAAGGTGTCAGGAAGGGTAAGGTTACGGAGGGTTTCAAGGAAGTGGAAGGAGTCTTTACAGTAGGAAGGAAGACGTGTGACGTCTTCAAATTTTTACCTCCAAACTAGAGGTACTGCCATGGGTACAAAAATGGCACCGTCTTTTGCTAATCTCTTCATGGCCAAACTCGAACAAGACTTCCTAGCCTCCTACCCTGATCAACCCCTTCTCTATACTAGATACATCGATGACATTTTCTTCATTTGGCCACACAGCAGAAACTCTCTAGACACTTTCATTTATGCTTTCCAAACTTCCTGCTCTACGCTTAATTTCACCCACTCTCTTTCATATCGTTCCTTGACCTTTTTAGATGTCAATGTATCAGTTAACGGCAAAACCTTTACTACGTCTGTTCACACCAAACCCACCAACGCTCAGCAATACCTCCACGTCAATAGCGGTCATCCTCCCCATGTAAAAAAGTCTCTACCTCGCTCCCTCTCTATCCGCATTAATCGCATTTGCAATAGCCTCCAACAACGACAGCTCCATGTCGACAAACTCAGAAAGAAGTTCATTGAACGGGGCTACTCTCCCAGGTTTGTTGACAGACGCCTGATACCTCCCACCACCAACTACCAACCCCAGCCTAAAACCCCAACTCCATCTCCTCTCCTCATCACTACATTCTTTCCAGGCGTCTACAAACTCAGGACAGCCATAAAAGAAATTTTTCATCTGCTCTCTTCTTCTTCCTCAACCTCGTCTGTCTTCCAACACATCCCCCGTCTCTCCTTCAAAAAGCCCCGCAACTTAGGCAACCTTTTCTCCCATAGAACTGACCACACCCCCAGGCCTGTAGGTGATCGCGGAGGCACTCAACGATGTGGCCGACCCCGCTGCCTCACCTGCCCCATCATTAACCCTGAACCTCTCTTCTCAAATCTCAGCAATAGTTTTCAAGTCCCCCCCAACACCTCGTGCACCAGCACTAACTGCGTCTATCGCTTGGAATGTGTCCAGTGCGGTGCTTTCTATGTTGGCCTTTCCTCCAACATGCTTAGCATCCGCATGACTGGACACAGAGATTCAGTCAGACGACGCAGCAACCTGCCTGTTGCTATCCACGCGAATAGCCATGGCCTTACTTTTAATGACTGCTTCACAGTACAAATTCTCAAAATAGTTGCAAAAGATGAGAAAAGGTTAACTTTGAGAGCCTCTGAGGAGGCTCACATTTGGTTACTTAATGCCCGCTCCCCACCTGGCCTCAATCTCAAACGTTAGTTTTTTTTTTTTTTTTTTTTGCTATTTATATATATATTTTTTTCCCTCACTCTCTTTCTCCTCTTCCTCTTCGCCACTTCTGTCCTCCTTTCTACCTTTTCCCGACTTATACGGTACGCGTGTTCGCTCGTGGTGGAATGGTGTCGTTCACGGGGGATTAGCCTGCAGCGCCTCGAGCTACTACAACTGGTGACCGCCGCCTGGAGCCCCCAGTAGCCCTCTGCTTCTGCGAGTGGACGCACGTGCCTCTTCCTCTTCCCTTCTTCTTCCCTTCTTCTCCCTGACGACGAACTTCAGTTCGAAATATCGACCCAGTAAGTTTTCTCGCTTTTCTATTTGTTGTCTTTTTTCATTTATATATATATATATATATATATATATATATATATATATATATATATATATATATATATGAGTCGTTATCAGCCTTTGGAGCGATTCACTTCTTTTCCTGAAGACGAGGACATCGAAATATAGTAGTGAGTTCAGTGATTTCCTTTCTATGTGTTCTTTTTAAATTCTAGTTTATATATATATATATAAATTCACACAAGGGGTTCTTAAGGATTTTGGTCATAAAACATACAAATCCTGATTATAAGCCACAAACTCCTTAAGACCAAAATCCTCAAGAACCCCTTGTGTGAATTTGAAATATCAGTGGTCGAGAAGTTATATCAATATATATATACAGCATTAATAACATTTTCAATGACAATATATCATTACGGAACTGATATGAACAAAGAAAATTTCTTTTTCATATATATATATATAAAATTAAATTTACAGGCACTGAAAGAAGCATTAAAACGAAGAGAAGAAATATGTGCGAAAGTTGCCAGTATTCAGGAGGACAAGGAGGCTGAAGAGAATGCAATGCTAGCCAAAGCGCAAGCCGAAAAAGAAGCACAGTCAGTATTGTTATATGTTTTTACTGTCAAACTCCTATATATAGTTCATTACGTTATATTTTATACTTTACAAAGTATAAAGTATAAATTATATACTTATACTTTATATTACTTATATAATACGGTACTGTTTTCTTGACCACAAATTACTAACAAACACTTTTTCTTCTTCTCGGAATTTGGTCAGGGTAAATATATGGAATCACCTTTTTTGCCAACGTTTCGTCTTTATTTTAAGACATCCTCAGGGCTATAAACTAACAAAAAAAAAACAATAAACAATGGACATTTGTCATTTCTACTTTAGAAACATCATAAGTTTTTTTCAATTTGTTATGATATGTTTCTAAAGTAGAAATGACAAATGTCCATTGTTTATTGTTTTTTTGTTAGTTTATAGCCCTGAGGATGTCTTAAAATAAAGACGAAACGTTGGCAAAAAGGTGATTCCATATATTTACCCTGAACAAATTCCGAGAAGAAGAAAAAGTGTTTATTACTTATATACTTAAAGTATAAAAAGATTTCACAGAAACACGTGAAATAACAATCAATGATCAAACCACAATAAGAAAATGGGAAAACAAGACTAAGATCTTTCAACAGTAACAAGCGGTCTTCGTCAGAGTTGGGTTTTTGACTCTGACGAAGACCGCTTGTTATAGTTCAAATACCTCAGTTTTTTTTCTAATTTCTTATTGTGTTTGGATATTGATTGTTATTTCACGTGTTTATTGGGAAATCTTGTTACATATATATATATATATATATATAGTGTTCTATGAGTTGTCCGGGGAAAGGAATATGATTCGTTGCGATGTTGACCAATGGAAGTGGAGTTTACAGGTCCATGCGTAAGGTCCCAGTTGCCCGCTGCTCAGCAAAAAGCCACTGCGTTCTGCCAATAGGTGCAGAGGTTGCACAGTCCCTCTGTGTTAAATGATGTTTGGCAGAAAACATTAGCCTCACTTTACAGTGAACTCCTGTTCCCTTTCTATTTTTGATTTTTGTGGTGGTTGGGTGTTGTTTTTTACTGCTTTCTGTTACGGATATTGCTAGATTTTTAAATGATACTCTCGGTTGTTTACTGTGAAAAGCAGCCTTCATCTTCATGCCAACAGGGGTAGAGGTTGCACAGTCCCTCTTGATTATTAAAAGATGCTGACACTGGATTCCAACTTCTTCTCGTAGAAACATCTTCAAGTTGTAGGTTTTGTATATTGTTCTCTTCGGTTTCTTATGTTCATGTTTTTTCTTCAGTTTAATGTTATTACTGCTATTGATGGGTGGCTGGTAGGTGATGAAAAGTTCTGCACTGTTGACCTGGTGGTGGTATTTGCGACATGTTTCAACCATTCTCTGGTTATCTTCAGGCCTGAACGTGAAATAATAATCAATGATCAAACCACAATATGAAATGGGAAACCAAGGCTAATATCTTTCAAACCGTAACAAGTAGTTTTCGTCAGAGTCAAAAACCCAAATCAGTTGGGGATTTTTGACTCTGACGAAGACGGCTTGTTACGGTTGAAAGATCTTAGTCTTCCCCCCCCCCCCCCCCACCGCCATTTCATATTGTGGTTTGATCATTGATTGTTATTTCACGTGTTTATTTGAAATCTTTTTTTTTTTGATTTATAACAATAAATGTATTATTTTCAGATATATAGCAAATAATGAAGAAAAAACAGCGCAAAAAGAAAAATTACGAAACGAAAGAATCGAAAGTCACAAAGACTATTTAAAACAAGAAGAAGAAAGAAAGAAAATTGAACATGAACTAGAAAAATGGGAAATGATGAAAAGATTTAAAAAAGCCGAACTTGTTGAAGAATTTGAACAAAAAACAGATGGTAATATTCTTAAAAGAAAACTAGAAAATCGTGAAATTTGGAAGAAACAAATGGTAAATATCGAGCTGTGCAAGTAGTTTATTGTCTCTTATTTACTCATCATTGGAGAGGAAAAGAAAAACTAAGTCTTTACAAAAACAAAAAGTTGTGTAATACTCAACGCGTTTCGAACACTTAGTGTTCATCATCAGGTTACATCTACAATACAAACACAAATAAGTATAAACATTTTGAAGTTATATAAAGGAAAATAACCAACATTTAAACTTTTAATTAAAAAATATTACTTTCAATTTGAAGTTAAATAAAGGAAAATAACCAACATTTAAACTTTTAAATAAAAAAAAGGTTAATTTCAATTTGAAGTTAAATAAACGAAAATAACGAAAATATAAATATTAAATAAAACAAATTAAATTTAAAAAAATTTAACTTCTATTTGAAGTAAAAAAAAGAAAACTAAAATATAAACTTTAAATAAAAAAAGGTAAATTTATTTTAAAGTTAAATAATGGAAAGTAACGAAAATATAAATATTAAATAAAAAAATTAACTGCTTTTTGAAGTTAAATAAAGAAAAAATAACCTCAATTTAAACGTTTAAATCAAAAAAATTAAATTTTAAAAATTTCCTCTTCATTTTAAAATTAAATAAAGAAAAACAACCAACATTTAAACGTGTAAATCAAAAAAATTATATTAAAAAAATGTTAATTTTAATTTGAAGTTAAATAAACGGAAATAACCAAAATTTAAACCTTTAATGAAAAATATAAATAAAAATAAATTTAATTAAATACTTAAATGAAATATATAATAGATTATATAAATAAATATAATACAAATAAATAAAAAATAAATGTAATTTAATTAAAAGTTAAATAAAGGAAAATAACCAAATTTTCAACATTTCAATAAAAAAAATTAAATGAAAAACATTTTAACTTCATTTCGTAAATAATAAAGAAAAGTAACCAACATTTAAATGATTAAATGAAAAAAAATTAATTGAAAAAAAAAGTTAACTTCAAACAAAATAAATTTAAAATTTAAATAAAAAAAATTACATTAAAAAAATGTTAACTTCAAACTGTTTATGCATATTTTTATTGACGAAGAAACCTGATGATGATCACTAAGTGTTGGAAACTCTTTGTGAAGTTAAATTATTTATATGTGGAAGACTTATTGTTTCTTTTCCTCTCTAGAAAAATAATGGTTATTTTTTTTTTTATGATCTCAATATATAATTGTGCGATAATAATTTGTTGTTTATTTAGATGGAAGCTGAGGCTAGGCTGGAAGCAGAAAGAATGGAAAATATATTGGCTTTAAAAAAGGATCTCGAGAAATGGGAAAAAGAAGATGAAGAATTCTTCAAATATGCTAGAGAAATGATTGAAGAATGTAAGAAGTTTGGGCGCCCTTTGATGCCTATAGAAAAAATGCTGTCTGTCAGTATTATTTTAAAAACTATAGTTTTATAAAAATGTTTTTGTTTGGAACGTGAACATTTGGAGTAGTAATGGAGTGATTAAGCGCCTCTAACACTCAACTCCGACTTTCGGCCTTCCCGAGGCTACCCTGTTAACCTGCTATATGCAGGGACAAACGAAAGAGGAGGAGAAGGTGATCAGGGGCTGGGCCTGACCACCTTCGTTTCCCATCCTTCCTCATCCCCAAATCCCCTCCTTTTATCCCAGCCCCAATCTAACGTGTTATACGATCCGTGCCGAAGGATGGATGATACAGGGGTTTCTGTATTATTAACGGAGTCTCAAGGGTACCTGGCGACCCCCTTGAGTAAATAGCCTTACTCCGGAATGTGGTGCTCTGCCGGAGCGGACAAAATACCACCGATAGAGATACAGGGATTTCCTCCTGTATGATACTAAGAAGTCCGGATACCATCCTCCGGAAGCGCAAAGGTCCAAAAGCGCTAACTAGTGGGAGTCATCCTCCCACAAGTGCGCTTAAGGACCCGAAGAAGGAGAAAGGAAGTTACTTTCTCCCGAAACGTAGGAATCCTGAATGGGCATTATCAATGATGGTTTGTGCAGATTCTGCAAAGAGTAAGAAACACCGTTGCACCTGCTGACTGACTATAAGGCAACTTTACTGCACTGAGTTAGGTGCTTCGGGACCTACTACAGTGCTATGGTTACCCTCACATAATAATAAAATAAAATAAAATAAAAAAATAATAATAATAATAATAATAATAATAAAAGTAAACATTTACAATAGGTCTCAAACTCAAATACCCCGAGGGTCGCATTATAACAATTATAAAAAGTAAACATTTTATAAAAATAAAAAAATAAAAAATATAAGTTTTTACTTTACTATAAGTATAATATAGTGATCGTGCAAAAATTCGATCTCGAGATTTTGACGGAATTACATGTTTTGAGGTCCCAGAAGTCGTTTTATGAAGTTTTTTCGATGATGTCTGTGTGTGTGGGTGGGTGGGTGGGTGAGTGTGTTAGCATTGCTTGTTACCACGCTATGGTCCAGAACTTTGATGGATCAAGTTGATATTTTACACAAAAATAGGCCCCATAGTGTAGATGATCCCTATTGTTGGGGAAGAATTATGCATGACGGGAAAGTTATTTTTTTTTATAAATGTTCTTCAATTAAACGACATTAGTAATCATTAGTTGTGCGAACCGTAATTGTATGATATTTACTCATTCTGAGGTAAAATGGATAAACAAACAAAAGTCCTACACAAATGAAGTTTTATTCAACAACAACAACGCGTTTCGAACACTTTGTGTTCATCATCAGAAGTTCTAAAACTGTTCCTAGAATCACAAAGAATAAATTAAAAAAAAAACAGGTTTTCTTTCCTCTAAATTAGTTTTTCTAGCCTTCTGTATTTCAGTTAACGGTTTTTAATCATACCCTATTCTTTTGTCGCCTTATCTCCTAAATGCCTCTCCCCACTCTATCGCAGTGGACCTATTTCCTACTAGTTGTTTTCACTGGACCAAACTTTCAGCACCACATCCTTGGGTATGTCTTTAATTCTCTTAATTGATATTAAACATATAATCTACCATCTTACCTCGTACATTACTGTCGTAGCTGTCGGACCGGTTTCGGGTGTCACCCATCTTCAACACGAACTGATCTAATTAGATCTAATTAGATCAGTTCGTGTTGAAGATGGGTGACACCCGAAACCGGTCCGACAGCTACGGCAGTAATGTACGAGGTAAGACGGTAGATTATATGTTTAATATTAATAATACTAACCTCTGTGGTAATGATGAAATGCATGAATTCTCTTAATTGAATTTTATTATTTCACTCTAATATATTAACTGGGTAGATATAATTTGTATTATAGTGTCTTCCTGATGATGAACACAAAGTGTTCGAAACGCGTTGTTGTCGTTGAATAAAACTCCATTTGTGTGGAGACTTTTGTTTTTCTATCCATTCTACCTCAGACAATAGTAACAAACAGAATAAGCAAAAATAAATTTTAGTATTTTACATAATCCATTTATTATCCAGAGCCTGTTATTAATAACTATGATAACAGTATCAGTCAGATTTCATAGTCAACATAACTAACATAATGTTTACTTAAAATTATTACTTATATTTGTAATATTGTTTTTTTTTCATTTATTTATTCTTGTTTATCTTTTTCAGGATTATAAAGCATTTATCAATAATCTACCTAAAAAAGTTTTAAAGTCAAGATGTATTTCAAATGTACCTATAAATAATCCAGTTGAAGAAATACAAAGAAAAGGAAAGCAAAAGAAGCCTATGGGAAAGAATATGCTGTTATCTTGCCAAACCAAATGTGGATGTACAGCTCGTAATGGGATCTGAGGAGTTAAGGGCTGGAATAATGAAATAAAACTGATGTAACCGAACTGAATAAAGTCAATTATGAGATTAATATCGAGGTGATGAGTTTAGTGCAGTGATTCCCAAAGTGGTTCACATGGGTCCATAGGGGATTAAGGGGGGGGGGGGGAAAGATCATGGGGGGGGTCCCATAGAGGATTACTGGGGGGGGGGAGTCCATAGAGTATTACTGCGGTAGG
>JAPFBL010000956.1:0-72476 GCA_026182355.1 Hermatobates lingyangjiaoensis | reverse complement strand
AACTCTCCTTCTAACTCTAAATCAAATAGTTTGCTTCAATCCAATCGTTTAAGTGAATATATTTTAAGGCTCATAAATACTTTTCCCTAACTTCTCGTTTTGAGTATCTCTCTTAACACTTATGTTGTGCTTACATATGCGTTGCTGCTTACAAACCAATGAAGTTAGATTATTATTTGATGAGCATAAATAAGCGAAGCTGATTGAATTCATTGCAAAACGGACGATTGGTTTATTCAAAGCTAGTTTTCTTGGTCTAATCTGTTAGAAGATTCAGCAATGCCTTTTCCCTTCCCTATTCAAGTATTGATTTGTAAAGCTGGTCAAGTCAGAGGCTAAGAGTGGAAAGGAAGGGGTTCCGTTACATGGCCAGGAATGTCGATGCTCTCCCTCAGAGGATGGCTTTCGACCTTCGCCCCTCTCTTTCTTTGCTTAGGTTTCAGCAGACCCCCCTTTTACAACTTTTCCTTTCACAATCTTATTGCTGCCGCCTGATCAACGTCACTCCTCTATCCGAACTCTTTTGTTCTTGTCTGCTTGGGCGAAGAGAAGCTTTCGACAAACATTCTTCTGTGTCTGTTTATTAATCCATTCCTAATTTTTATATTTAGATACCTAATACACCAGGGGTTCTCAATGATAGTGAAATTCACAACCAAGGGTGAATTGTCATTGTAAGTTTACAGAGTGGCTGAAGTTATTATAGGATTCATTTCTTAATTATAAATTAGAAAATACTATTTTGATTGAATTGTCAATATATATCTACTTTTATACTTTTAATTTCCATATTTATATATATACTTTTAATTTGCATTTTATTTGCAAACTTCTGTTTAAATATAGCTAATGTGAGAGAGAGAGAGGAGTGAGGGTGAGAGGGAGAGGATAAGAGAAAGGAGAGGAGTGAGGGGAGTGAGGAGGAAAAAGAGAGTGAGTGGAAAAAAGAGTGAGTGGAGAGAGAGGAGTGAGCAGTGGGGAGAGAGAGAGAGTGAGTGAGTGAGAGCAGAGTGCAACGAGAGCAGCAGTGAGTGAGAGTTATTAATAAGCATTTTAAAGGGCATAAATGACAAGAAAAGAGAACAAAATGCTTGAAAATTCAGGATAAATAGAGAAGTCCAGGAAAGTTTTACCTTCCAGTTGCTGTTAACCCTGGATGACAAGGCTATTGGTCTCATTAACATTGAATCTATAATTGAATAGCTCTTACTAATACTTATAATATTGATATCAATTTTTAATATGTAATTATTTTACCTTCTATCCTTTAATGAATAAAATGATTCATTGATATCATGATTCATTATTTATTAACAAAAGTAAAGCACATCTAGTAATGAATATCATTATTTACTTTTCCTGATCTCTGTTCTTTACCTATATTTATTCAGCTTTTCGTTCCGTTTCCTTGTCTTTTACGCCCTCTAGAACCCCCCGTATCGTACCAACTTCTTTCCCTAATACACTAAATGACCGCTTTTATTTATCAGTTTATGTGTAACTCCAACAAGGCACAGTTTTTTTGTAAAAATATCTGGGTATTATTTTTAATTTCTTTCTGTTGTTTTGACATTGATTTTTAATTTACACATTTTGTGAAATGTTTTTATAAATATACGTATCAACATCCAAACCACAATAAGAAAATAAGATAGAAGACTCGTATCTTTCAACTGTAATAATCAGTATTCGTCAGAGTCAAATCTCAACTGTTGAGTTAAGTTGACTCTGACGAAGACCGCTTGTAACGTTTGAAAGAACGTAGTCTATTTTCTTATACTAGTTTGGACGTTGAATTTTGTTTCACGATTTTATTTTGAAATCTTGTTATATATATTTTATTACTTAATCTTGTATGTATGTTATTCTAAACTTCTAGGCACAATTTTCATGTCCTTCTTGTACTTCGCATTCATCTGATCCAAAACATAAGTCTGATGCCTTAGTTTCCATTTCCATGTATTCTACACTTGTCGTTATTCCTCTACCCACCCACTTCGTAATATTACAAGTAAAATATATTTTTAAATTTATTTATTCAGCAAACACATGAAAATTTCATCAACATGTTTACTATATAAATAAGCATTTTCATTATGTATTTAAAGAAAATGACGCATGAGTAATCACAAACATATTTATTTATTTTAGTTTGCAAATAGAACTATAGCTAAAAAACCTTGATAAATTGACACAGTTGGGTAAATAATTACATTGATTATTTGAGCAAAATCAAGCAGTTTGTTTATAACAATGTCACCAGCAGCATTCTAAAATCTAAAAAAAAATACAGATGAAAATGTATTTGTCAATGTAGAAGTTCATTACTAATGTATTTATTTTTTTATTAATATACTTCATAATAATGCTGTTTTAACCTAATAGTATCCTGGTACTGATTGTGTTGAAAGTTTATTTACTCGTATGTAGATTTATGATTCACAAAAATAAATGAAGCCTTAACCAGGTTTGAATTACAACCATTCGACACCTCTGGACGGTTTCAATCCATGGGTTTTCACTGTATTGAAATTTTCAGTAATCTAGAATCCGTCATTATATATTATTTTATAATTATAAATAATTATATTTTATAAAACGTTAAAATAGTTATTATAAATTGCTTTATTAACGGTCAGAGAAGTACTACCATTTTAGTATTTAGTAATATTTTCATATTAATTATAATGCACTTTTTGAAAAAGATTAACTTCCTCTTAACGTTCCTTCTGATAATAGTTAACGTAATTTATTATTTTATTTGAAAGAAACTAGTAGTGTATATAGTATTCTCATAAAAATTACAAACAAAAATACTATAAGATCAAATAAAGAAACGAATAAAATAAATTATAAGTTATAAAAACTGGATATTGGAATTGTATTAATTCTAATAACCAGTTATTGTGAACAAAAATGAGCATAACTGTGGTTTTCACATAGGCTTGATTTCCATTGAGTTTTTTCAACTCTGCTCAATGATCAGGTGTATGTTTCAGAATAACTTTAAAATATTCATTAGCACTGATAATTACTTTTAAAAAAAATTTTTATATAAATGAGATATTATTCAAATGAATATTATAGAAATTCAAAGGAAGCAGAGAAAAGTTTAAAATAATTCTAAATTTGAAGTATATAACTTTGAACTAATTCAACATTATATGTTCATTTATTTGTATTATCCATCTTTCTATTGGTAAATTAAAAAGTTTGGTGATTTATTGCATAGAAATTATTTTTTCAATAATTTGAGTATGAATAATTTCAATTTGAACTACTTAAATTTGGATATCATTAGCATACGCTAGAAAGTATAGCGTATTCAAAAGAGTACAAAATATGTTTTCAATATATCTTAGCTGTACATTTCCTCAAAACAAGAGACATGCATTATGCAAAGAACAAATGATAAATAATATTTCACCCGGCGTAATAATTATTTGAAGTGATAATATTGTGAATGTTTAAAGCGATTTCTCTATAGTGTAATAAATAGCGAAAATGATTAATCTAGGTCAAAGCAAGGTAGTTGAGTCACTTATGTAAGAGTCACTCCCCGATAGTCGAAAAGGAGTGTCCAGTTCTAGTAATACAAAGTGGAAAACCTTCAATATACGAGTACAGTTATTAACGAAGACATTGTTCAATTATTGTTAAAAGTAATTTATTAAAATTACTATTAAGCCAGATCTGAGAAGAGAACACATCATTCATAGTTACTATTCATGGAAAGCGGTCCATCGTTACAGTCTAAATTGAAGTACGGATGTCATGTAAAACCTTTGCAACTATAGAGCCAATAACAAGATTTCATATGAACATGTGAAACAAAACTGAATGTCGAAATTTTGGAAAGAAATCAGAAAAAAATACGAAGGTATTTCACCCAGGACAAGCATCTTAGAGTCAAATCTCAAATCTAAGAGCGAATTACTTCTTACGGTTGAAAGATTTAGTTTTTTTTTTATTTTTTACTGTGGTTTAACTTTATATATGAATAAAACAAACATTTTTGGGAGGATACTTTTCGTATGATATCATATTGGTATTTGATAAATACTAATATATAATGATAGCAAAATTTCACATAAACATGTGCAATGAAAATCAACGTCTAAAACCACAATAAGAAAATGTGAAAAATTAAAAATTAAGATCTTTTAATAATAAACATAATAAACGGTCATTCTTCAGAGTCAAATTTCAACTGTGGTTAGAGTTCAGTTGAGATTTGACTCAGTCGAAGACCACTTGGTACGTTAAAAAGATTTTAGTCTTTTTTCTCATTTTCTTATTATGGTTTCAATGTTAGTATATAAGGAGTATTTATCTTAATCAATCAATTTTTTTTGCATCTTCTAGTCTGGATATTACGGCACCTTCTTACTTAATGTCACGGGCGACTATTGGTTTTAGCATGTCTGTGATCATAGTGCATTATCAAAGCGTAGAATTAGTAGCTAATGAAATATAATTTAATATGAAAATAAACAAAAGATCATATAAAATATAATTAATAATAAAATACTAATAGACTAAGTTTTCCAAACTCTGAGTTTTACCGGCTGCCTGCTGGCAACAGACTACCAGGCTTGACGATGGTCCCAAACGCATTCTCTCAACATCTAATTAAAATTATATTCGAAATTATTAATTTAATTATAAATACATTTCATTCTGGACAGTTAAAAGGTTATTTCTTTTCTTGATAATGGCTGCTGTTAAAATATAATATGAAGTTATTTGAAGTGTTTATTGTGAAGATAATTTACGGTTTTTGTTATTTTTCATTATTATTTAAGTTTAAGCTTCCTCCATACAAAAATTAAAAGAGCAGAGCTAAACAAATGATATAGACTTTTACTTCACTAACTTGATAATCGTTCAAAATTAACAACTGTCAATAAACTATTTCTATACAAATCTATGAATGTCTACTTGAACTTATGATCCAAATACATTGGCTATGTAGTAATGCCCGGACAATACAATCTCTTCAATCAAAAATTGTTTAAAAAATTCTTCGTTGTCTTTTCTACATTTCAAATGAAACAATCTATTCGGACCTCAGGATTTCAACAGATCATCAAATAGCAATATCTTGTTACAAAACCTTTCACAAAAATCTTGCTAACAATAATAATCCCTTAGTCGTAAACATCTCCTTAACAAATAATCCAGTAATCCCCAAAGACGTCTGAAGAGAAAGTGGTCAATAGACTTATTCCTGTGAATTACTCTAGTGACTTATAAATTTAATCTAATTTTATAACTTATTTTTCACGCCAGGAAGTATAATCATTGGATTATTTCTTCCCTTCTGCCTCTATGTGCAAGTATATAATTTGTTTATCATTGTCAATGATAATGGCACATTTACCTTGTTGTGACTATCTACAATAAAGTTAAAAAATTTAAGCTACGATGATTGTATTAAAATATTTAAGTCAAGGCAAATAGAAATTAATATGAAGCGTATTCTGAAATTATTCAAAAATATTGGTAGGATATAGAGATGAAGGAGAGATTTTATATATTTAAGGGGATTTAACAACGTTTCAATTCTAAACTGCATCTTTTTTTTTTGACAAAAGTTTGAAAATTTACTAAAATTCTACTTTTATGAAACGATTCATTCTTTTAAGGAATCATTCTGATATGAAACATATTCTGGTGGCGTCTTATCATTTATAAAGATGCAATGAGTTCAGTTTAAGATATGGATAGTTTTCTTCATGAAAATAATATTTTCAAGTTGAACAGAATGTGTACTTTTACAAGGATTGAAGTGGAAAGAAGGTTGGATGTAACGGTACAGCAGGTAGACAAGTAAGGTGACATTAGGGTCATTTCAGTTCACTGTACCATAGGTTCGCAAAGATTCCTTCAAGGAAACTTCTTCAATAATGACACAAAAAAAAATTATCATGAAACTTTACCTTTACTCAAAATTAAGTATTTAAATTTTATTATAATATTTACAGACTATTGCAAATCACACTAGACTCCATTCTGGGAGAATTTTTTAATAATAAATTACCAACGGTACGACCATTAAAAAAAGCTACATTATTGTGAAGATTATGATCAAGAGTAGGAAGTGGGTCCAATGAATCATGATAAGGCAAAACTTTTTCGTCTGACATTGAAGGGAAGCTGAAAGTTAGTATTAACTGATAAAATTATAAACATAAATTTGTTTCTTGCCATTAGCTCAATGGTTAAACGTACTGTCGATTTGATAGGTCTGGGGTTTAATCTCAACGTTGCCCTCATTGCCCAAATCAGCTAAGTCTCTTGACATAAACTTTTTCTAGGTGCAAAGCTATTTTTTTTTTTAGAACATATTTGGTATCTCTTAAGTACTTTTTAAAGGGAAAAATAATAAATTACCTCAGTGCAGTAAAACATAGTATAAAAAAAAACAGAAATACTGTCATAGTACATATACTGTCAGGGCAAGAAAGCTTATACTCATAGGAAAGTAGTTTTTTTTTTGTCTGTGCTTAGGGTAACATGTGATTGCATCTGTGCTAAGGGTAACCTGTGCTCTTGAGTGCCAGAGACAAGTCATTGGCGTGCCAAGTTTGGCACGCGTGCCAGAGGTTGCCCACCCTCGCTCTAAATAGTTCCCAAATTACGAGAGTCCACATTAAGAAATACACATCTTAAGATAACTCTTTTCGACTCTAAGAGGACAGCTTAGCTCATTGGTTAACGTACTCGCCTCTGAAGTGTTAGGTCCGGAGTTCGATCTTCACCTGGCTCTCGATTTATTAGCACGTGAGGTGAATAAATCTGAGTACATCGACCCTCGGAGAGGACGTTAAACCGTCGGTCTCAAAACCTGTGCGATGTCAGGCACTCGTTAAAGATCCCTACTCTTAATAAACTTGAGTTAGACAACATTTAGGACTCCCAATATAGAATTTAGGACTACTATAATTTATGACTATCAAATAATACATGAGTCACAATTTGCGCCCTTATAAGCGAAAGCCTTATAAGTGTTCAAACAACAACAACAACATACTTTTTCCTTTAAATATCTTTGTACTATTTCCGAATTTTTACATCTATATTTTTGTAAACCTGATTTTGAAAGACTAACTACTTCAGTTAACAAAGACCTTAATGAGATGACTTAAGAAGTTAACAAACGGAAGAAGAAATTAGTTAGAAGTGACTGTGGTAATCAGCAAAAGATTAGCTAAAGAGGAAATTAATTTACGTAGAAAATACCGTCGATTAATGGGAGGACTAAGGAGAGAGAAAGTTTCACCTGTTCTTATGTAGAGGTATGATTGCAACAGCTGACCTTTCTAATGCACCTTAAACTTTCAAAAACCCTAAATTAATAGCTGCTATTAATTTTACTGCAGAAAATACTTTATACTTTTTATATGGTTCAAAAAGGTTTTCAAAGTCATCTGCCTCTAAGGTCATAAATAATGTTGGTGAATATTTTCTTACTTTCTAAACATTATTAAGAACCCATTGCCGGCTTACTGTAACAGTTTTATAATAAGGAATTAATTAGTTATTTATTTTTTTATTTTGAGAAACTAATTTTTAATGCATTTTAATTAAAATTTTAGTTTAATTTTTGATACAGTTGTAGTGCTTATGTTATTTGATCTATTGAACGTAATTTTTGAAAACAGGATAACATATCATAAAAATATAGTTCATTCCTATCAAATCATTTAATGTCTGTCTGATTTATCAATATTTCAGTATATTATAACGATAAAAAGATTTCACATAAACACGTGAAATAACAATCAGGAAAAGCAGGCAAATCGTGAAATGATTTGATAGGAATGAACTATATTTTTATGATACGTTATAACAATCATTTTATCCTTTTAAAATACAACTCTTCCCTCCCACTCTTCTCAACCTCTCACCAGATGTTTTCTGCATCTAGTGTTTCAGTTGGGTTTTTCACTCTGACGAAGACCGCTAGTTAAAGTTGAAAGAGCTTAGTCTTGTTTTCCCATTTCATATTATGGTTAGATCATTCAGTATATTATATGTAAATAATACATTATGGGTACTCAAAATAGAGTGGTTGTGTTGTATGTCGTGACATTTTAATGATATATCAACCTGACATGTGTCAAATTTTGTAGAATTTTAAATACCTCACTCACCTATTTCGTAACCACCTTATACCTTAGTACTTTATTTCATTACTACCATTACCATATTCCACTTTCTCCGATGTCAAGTGGATATAGGATATAGGAGAAATGAGTAGCTTGCTTCGAAAGATCTTAGTAACATTTCTGAAGTTTTCACAGTGGTTTACAAATGAGAAGATATATTGAAATTAAAAATTTGACAATATCAGATCAAATGGATATAAATACTTGTTTAAAAACAGACAATAGAACATTGCGCATTCTTTATACAGATAGTTCAGAATAAATGCGCACGTCTTATGGCTGGGGCACCTTGGTATGCTAGAAATGTGGATATTCAAAGAGACCTCAGGTTAGAAACAATTGACCAATTCACGAGTAGACTGGTGATCAATGAGGACACAAAAATTCCAACCCATCCAAACCCCCTTATTCAAAGCCTATCCCAAATAATTCCCCAAACACATCCACATTAGAAGCTGTTATTAAAATAGAAGGCCAAACCCTTTAAAAAGACTGACAAGACACGACACAATGAGACCAAACGACCACGAAATGACGTAAACAGACGAACCATATAAAAAAAAAAAAAAAAAGTACAGACATTTACTTACTAACCCCCACCACCACAGCAGGACAAAAATTCAGCAGTAGTAGGTCCGTGACCTGGAACTGCTAATACAACGTGCACAACAGTGCGCGGAAAGAATCGTTGGTCGTTGGTCGCATTCTGATATTTAAGGACTATAGTCCATCATTAGAAACATTTGAGAAGAATTTATTTTCCCTTCCAGCAAATTTGAGTTCAGGTTACATCTAAAGCAATTAGAATCAGATTAAATCTACATTATAAACAAATATGTAATATAGAAACGGTCTAAACCAGGACAAATAAGAAACTAATAAAACAAGTGACACACAAAAAGAACGAAAACACTTACTAGAATCAATATTTGAACAGTAGTACGTCTTCAGGAAAAGACTATAAGAAGAAAAGTACTACGATACTACCAGACGAGCGGTGCAGATTCGAGTGAGTAGTTCACTTGACAATATGAGTTATAAAAAAATAGATGTATAAACATTTTGAAATTGAATAAAGGAAAACAACCAAAATTTGAACTAAAAGATAAACCTTTTGTACATGTAACCCTGTTAGTTCAAATTGTGTGTTTTCCTTTATCCAATTTCAAAATATCTATAAATATTTTTTTTTTATATTGTAGATGTAATCTGACGATGAACACTAAGTGTGATTATTTTTTTTTGTGTGGGAAGACTTGGTGTTTCTTTTCTCCTATAATAATTAACAAATTATAAATTTTGAGTTAAAATTATTGAATATTTGACCAGAATATCTCCAGTGTAAGATAGTAATGACCGACAAGGAAAGTAATGAGACGATAAAGAAAAAGCAAATGGAGTTGCAAAAATAGAATCAGTTGTTTGCTAATTTCTATTAGCTGATTAGCGCATATTAGCAAGGGTTATGACATGTTTTCTTCAAATCATTGAACTGTGCATGAGAGTCTAAAAATAGGTCTTTTTTTTGCTCAGATATGAATGTTTAGCATAAAAAAAACACGTTATTATGAAATAAGTAAAAAATTATTCCTTAAAGTAATATGAAAGAAATTACAATAAATTTGTTATAACTAGGTTGATTAAAGAGCAATATTAGTGAAAAATTAAACAGATGTGTTGATTGTAAGCGAAGTTTATTTCATTATATGTGGAAGTCCTTGATATCCCTGCTCCGTGGACTGAGGTCATCAACATCAAAGTGAAATTTAAATGGCTGTAAAATGGATGTAGCTCTTGACAAAATAACATCTCTTCTCAATATTTTGTACAACCCATATATACTGTACAATAGAAAGTTAATGTATATACAAAATGAAAGAAACTAATCTTCTGATAACAATTGAATGTAATATTTATTTATTGAAATTATTATAAGTTATAGCCATTAATCAGAAATCTTTTGTCATCCATGTGTAACAGATTTGCAACATTCAAGTTGTAAGATTGTAGTTTCGTTGATGAAGTTGGCAGACCTGATTACCCTTGAATTCTTCGTGCCAGTATATTAAAGTTAATAATTACTTATAAAAAAAAAATTATTTTACTTCCAATTTCTGTATAGCTATTTATATATAAAACTAGAACGAGATTTTGCAATAAACTTGTGAAATAAAAGTTGTCTGAATAACTGTAAGATATTCTGAAATGTCACTAAGATCTTTTAACCAAAACAACTAATCTTCAGAGGCTGACTCATACTCGTATGACTCTACTCATACTGGTATGAGTATGACAAAGACCAGTTGATTTGGTTGAAAGATCATAATCATACTTCTGGAGTGTTTATTGTTGTTTAGACGTTGATTTATATAAAGTCATATGGGGCCAGGATAGCTCAGTGGCTTGCGTGCTCGCCTTTCAACTGGTATATTGAATCTGGTTATCGATTTTATCACGCGGAAAGTGAAAATATCTTAGCACTTTTTCTCTTAGAGAGGTACAAATGGCTAGGTAACATAGTGGCTAGGCTGTGGTATTCAAGCCTGTACCATGTCAAGTACTCGGTAAAGATTGTCTAAATACACCTGAAAAAAGTAAAATTTATAGCCCCCAAAGTAAATTCACCCCGGTAGTTTACAAATCCATTCCTAAAATGGGCGTCATATAATAAATGGACCACACGTTTTGCTCTTAGAATACCACTAAAAGGTGAAGACCTATAAGTGTGGTAATGAAAAAACAACCAAAAACCATAAAAAACTATAACAAGATTTCACAATAAACATATTGTAAATATACATTTTATCTCCACATTTATTGCACTGTTATAAGTTTGTAGCCATATTGTGAGAAGATAGACCTAGAAAATTACTGAGAAAATCCATTTTCATCATTACAAACACTCTTTTAAAGGACTGATTGAATAATTTTCAATGACTAGTAACCTTCCGTTATTAGGAGTCATGGTAGCCCAGTGGCTTACGTGCTCTCCTCAGGGCTACTAGAACTGGGGTTTTACACCATTCTGGCCTTTCAGTTATTTAACGCGGGATGTGAAGAAAAGGATTCCCAATACAGAATGTTCATTGTGTGGAATTCTTGTGGGACGACTACTGCAACCCAATCTAACCTATGTTACTTCCATTTAATATTTTTTTAAATATTTTCAATTTATTCGAAATTTCAAATCAAATGAATCGATGCTGGTGGTTAACTAGTTTATGATTGTCTTAAATTGTCAAATTTCCCTCTGGCCTAATTTGCCAAGCGTTGTTAGATAACAAGCCTCTTCTCTCTGCCCTCGTATAATTGAGATGTGATTACGACCCATTGGGCTGTTTGTCTGGTCAGACCAGTAAGCGTTGCAGGAACGCTCCCACGCTGCCGTCTGTTCCCACACGACCCCAGGACATGGCACAACATGCTGGGAGTCTCCGCCATCCTGAACACTACTTGTTGCAACCTGCTGATCTCTTGAATCGTGCTTTTCAGTCAATACTACTACCCTGAATGCCTCAACTCTGTCTAATTTATCTTCCCAATCAGAGGAAACATGTTTCTTTTTGTTTGAAAATTGCTTTTCTATCTATATCGTATTTTTTTTACGTATTACTCTACCCATTTATGTTAGTAAATAGCTATTTTGGGGCACAAATATTACTATTTTAGTGATAACATTTTTCAACTAATTTAATTCTTGTAGGGTAAAAAGCTAATGAAATGGTCTTCACATATAAAAATTTAATCGTATAAACAACGCGTTTTTCCTCAGTTGTACCACAGACACTCACCCTTAGTTATGCCTGAGAAGAACACTACGTGTTCAAAATCGTTTATACGATTAAATTTTTATATGTGGAGTCCATTTTATTGCTTTTTACCCTACAATGAGTAAATACCACATAATAACTGATTGCACTACGTTAGAATTAATTTAATTCTACTTCACAAAAGCTTTTGGAATTACGATTCATTAAGAATGCTTAAAAACGAATATATCAGGGCGGCTTGCAGTACATCCTTACTAGTAAATGATACAAATAATAAAGGTCATAATGAATGCTTGAACTTTGAAACTTAAATTCCAATAAAGTTATGCTAATCATGAGTTGTCTGGATCATACATTGTCCAGTCAAGTAATAATTGCATATATGTTCATTGAAATACGAGTACATTTTAATCATAATGAACATATTTTACTGTAACGTTATAGAAAGGAAAAACAATTCTCTTCCTAAGATATATTTAGTGCCACAAAATTAGAGGTATCCCTCTTGAGATTCGAATACCATCCGTACTGCTCGTCACTTAAACAGAGTTTTTATTTTTCAGTTGTTACCAGATGACACAAAACAAAATTTTTTTTTACGGACAGTGGGAAACTGGCAAGCATTTTTTGCTTCATCTTTTTTTTTCCTTATAAAGAAAGGCTGAAGCCAAAAATATGACACTGTAAAAGTTAATCTTTCTTATCTGTACCTCCTTACACATTTTGAATTATTGGTATCTGTTTTAGATAATTTTTTATTTATTAAATTAATTTATCCTGTTAGTGATGTAGCCCTGAAAATATTTAAAACTATAAACCAAACGGTGACCTAAGGAGTTTTGAGAATTCTTTCATACTAGACAGAACATCTAGAAAGAACGAAATGCTGTAAAAAATATATTGTAGGGATAAGATAACTTTAGACATATAGATAATAATAATCTCTACAAAAACCAGTGACGTAGCAAGCGAGGGGCGGTCAGCCCCGGGCGGCACATGTCAGGAAGCAGCATTTTGAGGGAGTAAAATAGAAAATGAAAAAATTGAAATAATAAACAGCTAACAAAAAATCTGAATTTTACACTAAAATGAGTTTTAACGTCGTAAATGTTATTATATTTCATGTGTGTAATACTGTTCTGAATAGGATTTTTCAACTGCAATATTTACAAATTAAAATAAATTTATTTTAAATTTTTCAAACCTAATTTTTTAATGGGGTTGAAAATTTATTATATTTGCTTGCATAGCCAGTTAATTTAATTTAACAATTTTTTTTATTTCATGAAACGTACAGATATACATGTAGCAGCTCTTTTTGCCAGTGAATCTGTTTTTTCATTTTCTAGTTTCCAGATGTAAGCTTTTTCTCCAGCCAAAATGAATCAGCAAACTTTTTGTTTTTAAATACACCAATGTCTCTCTTATTCCTTGTAAGTTCTTGTAGTAGGCCCGAGCATTTATTAGTGAATTTAGAGACACTTGACTATCTGTTTTTATTAATGAGAAGTGTGGTAGATTACTGCTGGACAAGTCCGATCTATCCATTGGACAGCTATCAGAAATGCTCTTAGCTCAGCTTGGTTCTTTGAACAGGAACTGTTCAACTTGAATGATTCTGACTGTATACCTGTACGTTTTTGTTTTGAAGAATCTTCGGTTTTCTTTGATAAAACTTTATATGTATACGAGTACCGGTAATAAGATGAAAGTCAGAAACCAATAACAACAGTCTAAAATTAGATCCTTGATTGTAATTCCATGAACATAAAAAAATTTAGGACTTTCTGGAATTTAGAGGTTAACAGATTATCAATGCTCAAATTTTCCAAAACGGGAAATCTCCCCTCCTCCCCCCCGGGCAAATTTTTTTTGAGGTGGCAAATCTTACGACCGCCCCGGGTGGTCAAAAATAGTTGCTACTCTGCTGATAACATTTAAAATTATGAAGATAACTAAATCCTTTGCACCAGTGATTGGCGTTTTCATATTTAAAAGCAGATTTAAGTATTTTTTCTACTATGAAATTGTGGTTTGTTTATTCATTGCCTAATATCTTGTAGTAGTTATCGGAAAAATTTAAATTTAAATCAGCGTGACATTATAATTTATATAGTGATAATATTTGTTAATGTTATGTCTGACTGGTAAATTCTATGTTGTGATGGAGAGAAATTCACAGAAATATATTTCTGAGAATACTTTTCTATCCGGTCATTAAAATCTTCAAAAAGACTTCAATTTTCCACCCCAACTGTTGAACAATACTAAAGATTGACCCAAGCTTAATGCCTTATAATGTACTATGACATAATATATGAGTACGTAATTTATTTATGTAAAAGGTGACCAGTATTTTAGTTACTGAACAATTCTCATTCTTCAATTAGTTTCTGGGCACCAGTGAATTCAGCTCACAACATTGATACTGTTCATAAATATTCCAAATAAAGGCAGAAAATAATAAATACTATGTTCTTGAAAATTACTTAGAAAATTACTATCTTCTTCAGCTTTTCTTTCTTGACAAAATTTTCGCAAATTTGACTTTTCTTAAGTTTATTTTTAATTTTTCACTAGTTGCTGCTAATTAGAATAAATTTTGTAATAAAATATGTAATTTTTTGTAACAAACCGCAGAGAACTTTGTATAGGTGACTATATACAAGTTAAACCGATTTGTTCGGTTGGGCATCCCGGTGGCACAGTCAATAAGGTATCTTACTTCAGCTAATAAGACGCAGGTTTGATTTCCTTCATTCTTACTTGAGTTGTTTAGAAAAGAGCTCCTTCTAGTGACCTGTTCTTCAGCATTTTGGTCTTCCTCTTTGTCATTACTTCTTCTAATCAAGTGAAGTTTGTAATATAAAAATTAAATCATTATAGTTAAACTTGAATTTGTTAAGTTGAAAAGTAACTTATATATAAAGCATTTTAAGTTAGCAATTTAGGTTGAAGAAGAGTTATAGTTAAAAAAAATAAGGACATTATTAATATAAAATTATAGCAGTTATAAAATAGAAACTTTCGGTACGAACTTCTAGAAGGGAAAGTGTTAAACAGCACAACCTTATTCATAAACTGATAACACAATTGATAAACGAATTGTCTGATAAATAATTTATATGAAACTAATAACCATAATATGATAGGCATCTAGGGTTTGCCAATTGTTGTTGAGTTGAAACCGTAAATGAGACACTTTCACTCCTTAAATAGCATGAAATGGTAAACGCATGTGCACGTGGACATTAAAAAAAACCTGTTATACAATACTAGACGACTTCATTTACCTGATTATAAATTTGTATTTGACCAGATTGAAGTTTTATTGCATGTATTAGTTAATTAAACTGCATAGTGAAATATGTAATAGTAATATGACAGTGATGTCTGAGATTATATATATATGATCAAACCATAATAAAAAATGGGAAAATAAGAATAAGATCTTTCAACTGTAACAAGCGGTCTTCGTCAGAGTTGGGTTTTTGACTCTGACGAAGACCGCTTGTTACAGTTGAAAGATCTTAGTCTTGTTTTCCCATTTCTTATTGTCGTTTAATCATTGATTGTAATTTCACATGTTTATTTGAAATCTTTATATATATATATATATAAAGAAATTAAAAACACACACTTGCAGTCTCTAATTTTGAGTTTTAATCGTTTTAAGAGGAATAAGAGAGAGAAACGAAGCACACTGGTCCAGAGTCCAAGCGCTTGGTTTCCCTCTCTTATCTCTCTTGAAGACGGTTCAAATCAAAAATTAGAAACTGTAAGTGTGTGTTTTTAATTTCTCTATGTTTCTTTATTTACGTTGAACTGTATTTGTCTGTTTCGGATCGTATTTTCATTGAAAAATTATATATATATTGATAAAAGTATCGACCGTGGAATAGAAACAAAACTAAAGTTTATCGGACTCGGTCAGTTCTTCAGTTCAAATTAAACTCTCATTGCTAAGTTTTTGTTGTATTTCAATGTTTATTGAAATCTTTATATATATATAAAGCAATTAAAAACACACACTTGCAGTCTCTAATTTGAGTTTTAATCGTCTTAAGAGGAATAAGAGAGAACGAAGCACACTGGTCCAGAGTCCAAGCGCTTGAGTTTCCCTCTCTTATCTTCTTGAAGACGGTTCAAATCAAAAATTAGAAACTGTAAGTGTGTCTCATTTAATTTCGATACTGTTTTTTATTTACAACTTATTTGTTGTTGAGATCTTATTTATAAAGTTTATATATATATGATAATATGAGTAATATATACACTAATTATCGGATTGATCAAACACATAATGAATATGGTAAAAAAGGTTTAAAGATAAAGACCAAACGTTGGCAATGAGAGTTTAATTTGAACCTGAAGAACTGACCGAGTCCCGATAAACTTTAGTTTTGTATAAATATATCACTGATCAAACCACAATAAAAATATTTCACATAAACAATCAATCAATCAATGATCAAACCGCAATATGACGTGGGAAAATAAGACTAAGATCTTTCAACCGTAACAAGCGGTCTTCGTCAGAGTCAAAAACCCAACTGACTCTGACTCAGTATGAATAAAACTGACTCAGTTGGGTTGTTGACTCTGACGAAGTCCGCTTGTTACAGTTAAAAGATCTTAGCCCTTTTTTTTCATTTCTTATTGTGGTTTGAACATTGATTGTTATTTCACGAGTTTATTGTGAAATCTTGACCATACAGTTCAAATTGAAGAAGAGTAACAAACAGAGTAAAGAAAAACACTTACAAACAAATCATTTTTCATTTTATTCTATATAATTCCAGTTTGTTTTTGGTAACTTTTAATTTATAATTTACATTGTAGATGTTTACCTGACGATGAACACGAAGTGTTAAAAACACGTAGTTTGACTTAAAAAATTTCTTTTGTGTGGAAACCTTGTTTAATCAATTTACCTCAGTGTGAAGAAATAAATCAGAAAAACAGTTTGTTAGACTCAGGGAAACTCAAAACATACATGCCCATAAAAAGTTATGTACGAAAACTTTTCGCCTGAGAGCAATAATTTGCTATCTTTAAATGGTAAAGAATAAACGACAGTAAAAGTTATTATGAATTACAAAATAAATTATTAAGTTCTTGAAGAAATCAATCTTTTACAACTAAAATTATACCGAGAAAGATATAAACAATATTCGCCTTTCATAATTTTCTTGAGATATGAATTATTTTTCTAATAATAATAATAATAGCAATAATAAGGCAAGTATAGCTGACCTGCCCATTTTTATTGCATGTCAAACCATTGGTGAGTCACCTTTTTACTTTTAAATAGTATGAATGACAAAAAGGATCTATATACTGTTTGCAACAAATAAGACAGACCTTCAAATTAAAACGGGTTTTATCTTACTTTGAATTTGTATTTATTAAGAAAAACAATATGCAAAATGCAATCAGAAAGAACTACATTCACCTTGAATTGATTTATATTCCTTCTGACTCCCAATTTACATCTTTTCTTTCTAATGAATCATCTTTGATAGATTTAGTTTTAAAACATCTTAAAATTTATAAAACATGACAATACTGAGGAAGAAAATTGGAGAAATTTATTTAGCTATGACATAATAAAAGGCGATATACGGACATTATATTAATAATAATATTATTAATTTTATAATAGAAGAAAGTATATACGGTCCTGATGATGTGTTGAAAAAACGGTTAATGAAGCAAAATAAAACAAAATAACATTCAGTTTCCTCTTGATTAGAAAGGAATTCCAAAAATGGATAAGTTAGTTGCCAGACTTATGTTTTTTGAATAATACAGTAGAACCCCGTTTATCCAGCACGATCGGGGGGGAGACCATGCCGGATAAAGCGTTTTGCCGTTGTTTTGAGTGTTACTCTTATAAATACACACGAAGTAATTAAAAGTTAGAAAATAGCAAAACAATCATAGAAAACACACTCGTAATTACCTTCCTAGAGCGTAGGCTTGACTGTAGACTGTAGAATGTAATGTAATCCATTGTAAAGACACTTTTAATAAACGTAAACTTTATTTTTCATATTTTATTTTCCTTAGGGCAGGGCAGGCATATTTATAGGCTAGTCGTAAACTTATATTTCGATACTGTATTTAACTCTATTTTTTAAACTTATTTTCTTATTTCTATACTGTATTTAACTCTATGTTTTCACTTATTTTCGTATTTATCTTACTGTACTAATGTCCTTAAGCCTAATTGTCTTGTTTTTAACTTTACATTGGAGGGAGGTCGTCAGGTAATTCTTCGTCAGATTCGAAACCAACAAAGTCCTTGGGCTCATTGGAGGGCCCAGGTTGGGGCTCATTGGAGGGGCCAGGTTGGGGCTCATTGGAGGGCCCAGGTTGGGGCTCATTGGAGGGGTCAGGTTGGGGCTCATTGGAAGGGCCAGGTTGGGGCTCATTGGAGGGCCCAGGTTGGGGTTGTTTCTTGGCTCTTTCACTCGCCTTGGCAAAGAGTTTTCTAATATCGGTCTGCTTCATAGCCCTCCTCTGCGCCTCTTGTATTAGAATACGCATTTGGTAGAGACTCATTACGTGTTGGGCAGTAAGATATGGCTGACATTCTGCAAACTTTATGAATGTTTCTAAAACATCTAAACCTACGGAGGCCGGGGGAGGAGGTTCGCAATTACGTGGTTGTACATTTTTTGTGTTTTTGCATATTTTTTACCCAATATTTTCGGGAAATTACCCTGGTCAAAATTTTGCCGTTGTTTTGAGCGTGCCGGACGTTTGGATACCGGATAAAGGGGGTTCTACTGTACTTGGAATCATTAGTGTAGCAGCGTAAGGGTCGAGAGGAGGGGAGGTGGTCCGCCAGGGTCCATCGTTTTGAGGGGGTAAACATAAAAAAAATCAAAATAATAAAAAGTTAAAAAAAATTTGAAAGTTTATACCAAAATGAGTTTTTAAAGTCGTAACTGTTTTTATGATTAATGTGTAATATTTTTTTCAAACAAATTTCAACTTTATATTTACAAATAAAAATAATTTATGTTAAATTTTTCAAAACTATTTTTTTAAAGGTGTTGAAAGTTTATTATATTTGCTTGCATAGGCAGTTATTTTAAATAACAACTTTTTTATGTTTTGACTTATACGTTTTTTTTTTTGAAAAATCTTTGGATTTCTTTTAGAGCTTTGATTGTAATTCCATGAAAATAAGTATTTTTGAGGACTTTCTGAAATTTTAATGGTTAACGGATTATCAAGGGGGCAAAATCTTACAACCATTTCGGGCGGCAAAAATAGTTGCAACACCACTGCTGGGAATATACATTATAATATTTAAAATTCATTTTGGAAAGTGCATCAATAGTTACTTTTTTAATACAACGTCAACAAATCTGAATAACTGCAAAAAAAGTAGACAATACAAGGTTTTCAGTGAAAAGGCTTGAAGTCTACGCCTGCTTGAGAGATTCATGTATCCCTGTTGATTAAACCATCATGTTCTTTTTATTATAGATGTACTTCATATTAGTGTTATGAATGAGATAAAGGGTACAAACTAAATGTCCATGCATAACATGAAGGAGTCAAATAAAGAACTTTACAAGAAAGAACGTACAAATCAGAACAGAAAGTAGTGTAATACCGTATCACGTGTGACCTTGTTTACCTCGCTTACAACTACTTGAAAATCTCAAACATACTTTAGTGAAAGCACAGCGCACCTAAAAGAGAAAGGAACACAAATTGGTTTACTTGAGCATTTATTACCATATATACATTGTGCATAGAAATGTTTAGATACTTTTACTCTTATACAACACTGCTTAAAGAAAAATTAACACATGTATGACTAATTTCCTGTCAACTTTTATACAACTTTATGTTTTTGGCTTCAACTAAAGTAACACATTATCCTATGAGCAACATAACACTGAACGACTGAAGTGCATGGAAAATTATGTTGCTTCATGTATTGTTGTGCTGGAAAAAACTATTTCTATGCATGCAGATTTGAAAAGTGAAATTAAAACATTCTGCCTAAAATGCCAATAGAGTTATCCTACATAAACATTAACACTATTTTGTAAATTGAACGTTTATTTTTGTTTGATTATTGTATCTTTACTTAAATAATGGAATAAATCAAACTATAGTTGTAAATATTGATATAGCTTCTCGAGCACTGATATTTCAAATTCACAGAAGGGGTTCTTGAGGATTTTGGTCATAAGCATAACAATATGTGAGCCAGTACCTCTTTGTTTATTCATATTGATATAGCTTCTCGACCACTTATATTTGTTTTGTTTATGACCAAAATCCTCAGGAATCCCTTCTGTCAATTTATAATTGTAAATGTGACTAATATCTTTCAATCAAAGAATAGTTGTTGTCAAAATTGCAAAATGAATGGTGGAATCTTACAATATATACTTATATGCAGAGATGTCGAAAAAATGAAATCACTCTAAGAAATATGCACAGAAAAAAGAAAAAGTTTCTTGTTAGTGATTGGAAATTTAGCACCTTTACTTTGAAATATGCCTTACTTTGATGGAATGAATAAATAATGGCACGTGTGGTACACGTGGAAATATGTGGTGGAAGACACGTGATGACTGACCACCGGAAGGGACCACACGTGTAGTCGGCAGATGTAGCTGTCCTTCCCTTGGCAACTGTACAACAATGCAAAAAGTCTATTAGTCTTTGACTACAAATGAGTTCTCATTTTGCTGAACAGACATTTGGCACTTCGAAACCAAATGGAAAGTTAACAAAATTTAGCCTTTCAACTAATGAAAACTGTAGAATGATATAAAAATATATTTGAAGTTCATACTCGTACATTGACTTGTGTATGTAGCTAAGGTTACGTGAAATTTGTCCTTACATTATATTACTAAATGTTTACATAATTTAGTGGTGAATTACTTGATTATAGATTCACGTCCGTTTCTTGCAACACTTCCTTATATTAAAAACTGAGACACATAAAAAATGAAAAACACATACATGCACGTATAGTAACTAGTTTTTTGTTAAAACCGTCATAAGGAGAGATGAGAGAGGGAGGCCAAGGGCACCTGTTCAGCGACGGTTCGATGGATACTAACAATGTCTCGTGCGCGCGATGGAATAAAAAAATTCTTATCTACTGTTTGAATCTTTCTTCTTGACTGTTATCTACCTTGTTTTTTTTAAACCTTGCGCTTGTGGCAACAGTGAAAGACTCCAACCGTCGCTGAACAGGTGTGCTTGGTCTCCACTTCTCTCCTCTCCTGATGATGTTATTTATAGAACATTACAAACTGTAAGTGTGTTTTTCTTTTAATTGTGTGTCCCAGCTTTGACTGTGTTTTGTTTTACTTCGGAAGGTTTCCTCTTTGTTTAAATGTGTAAATGAAGTCGTGGCTTGCCCTTCGGGAAGTTCAATTCACCCTTCTAATGACCAAAGATTTTCAACTATTGTAGTATCTTCAGGGACTGAAGATAACCAGGGAATGTTGAAACATGTCACAACTAATAATATCATCAAGAGGTCACCTTGCAGAAATATCTTCCTTTAAACTAGCCATCCAGAAATAGAGGCATGACAAGGTGTCTTCTTTATATAAAGAAGTTGGAGTCCAGTGTCAATACATAATAATCGAGAGAGACTATGCAACGTGTACTTATTGACATGAAAACACAGGCTACTTTGCCTAGAAGACCGATAAGAGTTTTAAGAAAAGTAAAATTAATATCAGCAGCATACAACAGAGGATAACCAATAACCAACCACCATAAAAACAGAAAAGGAAAGGAAGTCGGGAGTTCACTGCAAAGTGAGATTCATGTTTTCTACCAATATCCTTATCTCAAGGAGGGACTGTGGAACCTCTATACCTATTGGCGGAATAGCACAGGATTTTCTGGGTAGTGAGTGACTGGAGCCTTAACAGCCGCATACTTGGACTCATCTAGACTTACAAAATACTTGATTCCTATTGGTCACCATCTAAATTATATATATATATATATATATATATATATATATATATCAGTAAGTAGGCAGCAATTCTTCTCTTTTGCTAGCAGTTTAAGTTCTAATTCATGCCTTTGTTGGCAGAAATATCCATATTGAATTGGCCAGAGACATTAATAATACACTATCACCACACGTAAACAGTGTAAAATAGTACGTAAATTGGGCGCAACCAGTAAAAGATTAGTCAACGCGGAAACCATGGCAAAAATTCAATTATGACTACATATAAATTATAAAAAAAGGAACACAAAGATAGACACTAACATAACTCACATTTATATTTCGACAATCATCGTCATCAGGAAGTGAATTATCCTGCCGGGAGGAATGGCAGTGACTCAGTTCTTTTGATGACGGCGATGGTCAGAATTTCGAAGTGAGTTATATCAGTGTTTATATTTGTGTTGCTTTCGTTATAATTTTTATATTATGTCATATGAACCCTATCATTTAATTGTTTATATATATATATATATAAGAATGATATATTAATTCATTAAGCTATTCATAAACTGTAAATCGTTGACAAAAACAATTTACAAAGTCAAATTGAGATGCATTATTCATTAGTGAATGGTACATTTCTAATGAGGATGTAGTAGTGATTACATAATGGACCTTACGTCCGATGATCAAGAAATAATTGGAATCCTTTGCCTGTCCTCTCAATCTAATGGTTTTCTCCATTTGTCCTGCCTTGCCTTTCACAACACTTTCTTCTTGTATTTCATTTATTATCGTTGATGTGTCTCTGCGATTTGACCAACTCTATCTTTGATTAAATCAATGGCTATTATTGGACTACCCAATCATTCACTAACTTACTGTGACCATATTTGAGTATGCTGTTCTTACGATATACTTTCTCCAGTATCTACTGATATCCGATTACTGTTATTTAATTGATAGAAAAATAGTGCAGTTAAACAATATTTGTTATTATATATAATAATAATATTTTTATTGTCTTATACTCAAAGTAGCAGATTCAAAATCGGAGTTTTAAGTAGTAAGCAGCCGGAATTCTTGGTGTAAGAACAATGTGAGGTTGGAAAATATAAAACTTACTGTATATCATATAAAATGATTTCACATAAACACGTGAAATAACAATCATGATCAAACCAATTAACTGAAAATGTGAAACAAGACTAAAATCTTTCAACCGTAACAAGTCTTCGTCAAGTCAAAAACCCAACTGGATCATATATAATATATAATATATATATATAATATATATATATATATTATATATGTATTACATCTGTAATTTTATCCGATTTCTTACTGTGGTTTGGACGTTGATTGTATGTAGACTTACAATAAACTGTGACACATAAAAAGAAACATAACAAAGTTTCTGTGTGTCACAGTTTATTTTAAAGTGTAATCTGTCCTGCTGGATCTGTCCTGCATTTTGTTTATCAGATATATATATATATATATTATTGATAATGACACCAAATTTAGCTGATACCTGTTTCTTAACAAGTTTCTCAATTTTTCTAAATAACACTCTCGCTATTTCGCCTACACAATAAAGTATATTTCCTATAGTCGACATGTTTCGAATGATCAACATTCACATTCTGATGTTTTTTTTAGCCCAAATAAATAAAGCTAACATATATTATACATACAATGATCAAATCACAATATGAAATGGGAAAACAAACTAAAATCTTTCAGCCGTAACAAGCCTATAACAAGCAGTATCTTAGTCTTGTTTTCCCATTTCATATTGTGGTTTGATCATTGATTATTCTTTCACGTGTTTATGTCAAATCTTTTTATATTATATATACATATATGATCCTTTTGACTTTTATCATCTGACTGTAAAGCAGATGTCACGGGAGTCATACAATTGGTTAATGAGTGTAGTATAGGGTTATGAAAGATACCATAATATTATCAGTCTAGACTAATAAATCTGATTATGTTTTTTTCATCAATGAATGCAACTAAAACTTTATAGTGAGAGGAAATTGAAGGTGTTTTAAGCTTGGTGTGAGAAATTCTGATCGTATCTCTAGAGTCTGAAGGTCACTAATTATCTAACATTTATATGTATAAAGGAAACTCTTCAAAGAAATAATATTCTGTGAGATTATCTCTAGCTGGAGTTAGAAAGAAGTAAAGCTATTTAAAAAGTCATAGAAGTTTTCCACAAAGCCATCACTTGTGGAAAACAGCGCCATCTAAGAAGAAATAATTTAATCTTTTGAGTCATTCCTGATACATGATAATAGTTTTTTTTTAATTCATTAAAATATTTTCTTTGTCTATATTTATGTATGTCTTGGATCAATGATGGGCAAACACATGACTATTGGGCCATACACTGACTTACGCAAGATTTTTCTCTGACCCACGACTGCTAGGAATCATTTGTTTGTTTATGCAAGTTTATTTAGCTTTTCTACTTTGTATTCAAATTATTTATATTCTATTTATATTTTTTTTCAAACATTATATTGACACAAAAGCAATATAAATACTGTGTATAACCTTCTGTTTGATCATTACAGTTCTAAAGTTACGCAAACGATAACAAAAAAAAAAACATTTTAAATCTTCACAGCTCTCCCATTTTTATCAGTTAAACTAATTGAATTTTAAAGATATTTAGTTTTAAAAATACTCAGTTAAAATTTTTTTAAAACTTAATCCTTGTGAAAAGAGGAATTAGTGTCCCACGAGCTATAACTACAAGAATGATATGAACAAAATTTGACTCATTCTCTAAAAGGTTTGCCAAGCTTGTCTCAGACAGACAATGTTATAATTATATTATATCATAACATAGAATTACAATCTAGGCTTGCTCCTTGTTTTCCCCACAAAATCGTAAATAATTTGATTAGCAACTAAAAACTAAAATGACTGAGGTAAATAATAGTAGATTTTACAAATAAAATTTATCTATTAGCTATTTTCCAAAATTGTTATTTATAAATGTGTAAATTTGTGTTGTAAAAAGGTAAATTTGATTTGTAAACTTCTGAATTGTATTTTTTAAAGGCATTTCTTTGTGTTTAAACTTGCAAAATTTATGAATCAGTTTTAGTACTAGTGAAGATGAATACAAATGAAAAAGCAAACAATATTGTGCTCTTGTGTGTAGAACATCTTGTACGTGTAACGCGCTTGGTGAAACCTGCAGATAACATAAAACAAATATAAATATGTTTGATCCTTTACACAACAGGAAAAAAGATAACTCATACTAACAAAACTTAGTTTGAATGCTTTATCCTGCTTCAAAAATAATCATGTGAATTCTTATTATTAAACGAAACACAAAGTTAGTTTAGCTCTAAATTGTTTAATAAAACGATTATTTTAACAATCATGTTAACTGAACATAATGTTTAAGCACAGCTATTTACACATAAGGCCATGCAAATACTCTCACAAACTCTCCAGCATACACACCATACATCAACTGTGCACACATTCACAGACAATTTTAATATTTTCCAACGGAGCTGGAGTAGTAATGAAGACAAAAGCCAGGGTGGCCCAGTGACTAGGAGTACTGCCTCTGAACTGGTAGATCCTGGTTTCGATTCTAACTCTGGCCCTTGATTTTCCATAGAACAGCTGACTATATCTGAACACTTCGTCCCGCGGAGAGCACGTTAAGCCTTTGCACCAATCTTGTACGATGCCAGGTACTCGTGAATCAGCCCTACTCTAAATACACTTCAGTTAGATTCAGTAATTATTATTATTAATTTTGATTCATTTTTAAGAATACAGTAGATTAGAGCAGCCCCATGTAGCAAATAGTACATATTCATTGATCTTTTTTCCCTGTAGAAGTCATTCTTGTAAAGGCTAGATTAAAGGCTACTGGAATAAGTCAGAGATGTAAAAGAGGACCGGTCTACCTAAAAAACGAACAAAAATTTGGAGTTTTAATCAAATTATGATTTAGGATATTAATTCTTGATACCTGGTTTCTGTATTAGTAGCGATCAATTATTATAATGAACCAAGATGTTTGCATAACTGAACTCATTTTTATGTTTATTTGAATGCCGGAACATAATGAAATGTCAACATTTGAAAATTCTCAATCTTTTCTGTACCTTTTTATATTTTTATTCAAGCTGATTAAATATACCGGAGTGCTGAATATTTTTCAATATGAAAGTTTTGTTAAATGACAATTTTAACAATGTGATGTGGAAGAGGTGATTTGGCGGTACAGGGGAGGTTGTTGCTCCACTAAAGAGTATCCGAAGTTTTTCCAGTTTGTGTCTGGACAGCTTTGGTGGGCAGCAGGGGAGGTCAAAGCCGTGTCGCAGCCCTCTAACGGCATGCAGGTAATTGGTTCTCTGAAGAGGGGGCGAAGGCTGTCTGCCTCCTCGTCTTCCCTTCTCATCTCATAACCCTTTCAATGTCATTTACTTTCCTACTTTCCAAAAAAAAAAGCAATATTGTTTTGTAATCAAAACTATATTTATTCAGTATCATTAGTTGATAAATACGAGTATATTTCATTATATAATTATTTCGATTTTGAAGATGCAGTTCTAATAAATCAAGAAAAAGATGAACAAAGAAAGAAGATAAAATGTTACACATTAAAGAGGATCTAACTTCAATTAATCATAGAAGTGATATTACTAATTTAAGTAATATTTTTCTGGAGTATTATGCTGAGTTTTAGTGAAATCTGATTTCCTTAGTTCCGGTTATGTTCCACGTATGAAAAGTGTCGCGGTTTATTAGCAATATCATCTCAAGATTGTTAGCTAAATTCAATTAAACAATGAAATTATACTACTAATTTTAAGTAATTTTTATTCTGGAGTAACACACTGAGTTATAATTTAATTCACTTAGTTTTTTCTGTGTCCTTTGTGTGAACAAAAGAAATATTGAGGTTACTTGTAATGTTATCTGATTAGTCTAGTTAAAACTTTTGACTAATAAACATAGTTAGTTCGTTTAAATGATGTAAATTTAATTTTCTTATTCAAAAATTCTTACTTCTGTAAGTTATATTATTTTATTCATCTCTTTAATAATTCTACTTGTAATATTCCACACGTTGATAATCCATTCTCATATTGTTTATTTGTTTGATGTTTATATATCCAAGAAAATAAATTTCTTTTTAGTAGGTCAAAAAAAGGCTTTAAATAAAACCGAATCGACGGCAAAAGGAGAGTTTGATTCTTGAACATAGAAAATTAATCGAATCTCAATTAAATTGTACACCTATTCTATCAAACGCTTATCTAAAAAAGGCTTTAAATATAACCAAATCGACGGCAAAAAGAGATTTTGATTCTTGAGCCTAGAAAATTAATCGAATCCCAATTAAATTCTACACCTATTCTATCAAACGCTTATCTAAAAAAGGCTTTAAATATACCCGAATCGACGGCAAAAAGAGAGTTTGATTCTTGAGCCTAGAAAATTAATCGAACTCAATTAAATTGTACACCTATTCTAACAAACTCTTGATATATTATTGAATTTGTTGTACATATTTATGTGTACATGTAAAATTTGAACATCAAATTCATTAAGAGGTCTAACAAACACTGAGAAAATTATTTCTAAACTTATTATTGTACAATAATTAGGAGAGAGAGAGAGAGAGAGAGAGAGAGAGAGAGAGAGAGAGAGAGAGAAGAAAGAGAGTGATATAAAAGAAAACTCAACAAGAATTTCTGATAAATTTACTGAAGGTATAAAAGATGCTGTTTGGTAGATGATTAACCTAATATAAGCCCACTATCTGTGGAGAGAATGCCAAAACTACGCAAAAAACACTAATTAGTGATAAAGAACCTTATTCAATCAGAGTGTTAATTAGATGCGTGGAATTTTTACATAGAAAAAAATCATATGCAAAAAAAAACTAAATACAATTAGAATAGCTCTTTTCTTGAGCATTTGAAGTTTGTTATTTATTATACTTTTTTTTCTGTGTACTGATAAATGTGTAGCCATTTTTATATCGTAATTTGCATTTCTCATTATTATTCATTATTTATGCATTTTTATTAAATATTTTTAGTATGTATTTTATGAAACAATTCTTTGAAACGCACTCATTCGCACAGCTTCAAATTTTTCTAAAGATATGGGAACATTCTTCCCCGCACAAAAAATGAATCGTTTAGCTATTTTTCACCTGGATTGTATAAAAAAAATAATACATATTGTATTGCTAACTGTAATATTTCAATTCGATTTTTATTAAATAAGTAATTGTTAAATATTCATTTTATGTTATGTAAATTAAGGGCTCTTTAAGTTTGAAATGCTCTGGAACTCGCCTCTGAATACTCGCAAAGCACTCCATGAAATAAAATCCTCTCAGCGAACTTAATATCCATCATCTGTCTTGGGCAGTATTAGATCATTCCAAACTTATTTAAACTAGTGGTTCCAAAATATGATTTCTTTTTGTTTTTACATTGACTAAATGAACAAATCAAGTTCATTTCATTTGTTCAATAGGATTTTGAAAAAAACTTATTAATTTTTTTATTTATCATAAATACCAATTTGTTCATAAAATTTCAATTTGACTTCTGAATAATTTTCAAAATTTACTTTTTAAATGATTTAATTCTAGCTATAAGACATCTACATTCATCGAGCTTGAATAAAATCCTTACCACTTGACTTGTGGACCTTTCAGATCATATTAATGAAATCATTGGAATGCAAGTATTTTATAGACATGACTACATTCATCGAGCTTGAATAAAGTCCTTACCACTTGACTTGTGGACCTTTCAGATCATATTAATGAAATCATTGAGGCAACTATTCTTATAATGTATGACTCAGTTATCTGCTGTAAATTTTATGCGTGTCGAGGCTTTTCTGCCCCTAGTTTGTCTAGTTGCTATAAACTTTTAGGCACTTTCAGTAATAAGTGCATCCGTCTGAGTATTGATATTATTGTGATATATGTCGTGTCGAAGGCTTGTAGTGCCCTCTATAGCAAAACTTGGGATAATTGTTGCTTGAAGAGCTTTCAAGTAATAAGCATCCGTCTAGTAGCTGATAAACATTTGTGATATATGAACGGTGACCCGTTGTAGTCCACTTGTAATAGCAAAACTGGATAATTGTGCCATTACACGTAACGTAACATGGTTATTGGATGCTATAAACATTTTAAATAGAACGGTACCTTCGTTTAGCCATTTGGTTCTCACATCGTAGATGTGCCATTACACGTAACGTGAAATGGTAATTGGATGCCTAATCATAAATGAGCCATACCTTCTTTCCTTTTTTCTCACATTAGGTGTAAATACTGTAAGGTGGGCATTCAATGAAGACAAAAGTTTCACGATTTTTTGTTTACTGTACCGTTTGAAAATGCAAGTCAAGCCATAGAATGCAAGCAATCCTCAAATACTGTTTTATATAATATCATATATATATAAAAGTTTATAAAAGTGAAATAAACTGGAGTGCGAAGTGTAAACTGTTGAAGGTTTTGCCTGAGGGCGTGGTCTGGGAAGAGTGGCGAAACATCTGCCTGGGTCAAGGATGGAGACCTGTGGAGAAAGTGGCAGGGTATCAGACGACACTCCCCTGTAATATTGGGTTACCTAGGAGAAAGAGCACTCTTTTGTTTAGGACATCAAATCTTCTTCATGGATGCTGGATATGTGGGGCTAGCAAAATATATAATCCTTTTACTAAGCAAAAGAAATGGTAAAATCTACCAGCATATCCAAAATTCATGAAAACAGTCTCTCAGTTTCTAGAGACAAATCGTTTCTCTAGTAACAATTACAAAGCACACTAAAATTCAGCATTTTCTTCCTTTTTTTTATATATATATATATTATCAGGAGAAGTAAAATGAGTCCATTTCACAATCAAACTTCACCCTAATTTCATACATTCTTTATACACAGGTTATACAGCTTAACAATTTGAAAATATTTGACTGTATGATTAAGAGGATAACTTTTAAATTTTCCAAATTGTTTATTGTTCAAATAATCCTGTAATTTTGTACTGCAGTAGAATGTTTCTTATTTTGAATATTTTCCAGCAGGTAAATAAAGTTCGAAATATTTTCTGACAAAAAAAAATTGTCTTTTAACTGTTCTCACAGGGTTTTTCAACTGTAACAAGTGGTCTTCGTCAGAGTCAAAAAACCCAACGGTCATTGATATATCTTTTATAATTATATATATAATATTTTTTTCTTCTTCGTAGAGTTTCGTCAGTGTTAATATACGGAATCACCTTTTCGCCACGTTTTGTCTTTATTTTAAGACATCCTCAGGGCTATAAACTAATAAAATAAAGACGAAACAGGGCTGTCTTAAAATAAAGACGAAACAGGGCTGTCTTAAAATAAAGACGAAACAGAGCTGTCTTAAAATAAAGACGAAACAGGGCTGTCTTAAAATAAAGACGAAACAGAGCTGTCTTAAAATAAAGACGAAACAGGGCTGTCTTAAAATAAAGACGAAACAGGGCTGTCTTAAAATAAAGACGAAACAGAGCTGTCTTAAAATAAAGACGAAACAGGGCTGTCTTAAAATAAAGACGAAACAGGGCTGTCTTAAAATAAAGACGAAACAGGGCTGTCTTAAAATAAAGGCGAAACGTTGGCGAAAAGGTGATTCCGTATATTAACCCTGACCAAACTCCAAGAAGAAGAAAAAGTTTTTATTAGTAAATTGTGGTCAAGAAAACAATACCTTATTATATACATATATAGAAAATTGTCACAATAACACGTGATATAAATATTCAGGTAACTCACCACAAATTAGAGAAGATAGTCGCTCTAAGGCCTTTCGTTTTCACGTCGTCAGAGAGCAAGTGACACGACGTGACACTCTGACGACGTGAAAACGAAAGGCCTTAGAGCGACTATCTTCTCTAATTTGTGGTGAGTTACCTGAATATATATATATATAATATATATATATATATATAAAATGAATCGAATAATATATTGACCGTCTAATAGAATATGAATAAAATATATCAGATTAAATAAATGATTTCAATTTGGAATACTGACCGAAACTTGATTTATTTATGTCATATTTGGAAACTAAAAACAATTAAATTATTCATGGTTTCTAATAGGGGGTTTGTTTAGCTTCGCTTTCTACACCACTTGTGTACTCATCAATAAGATTCCGAAATCTATCATTTCCCACCAAAGCTTTCATAAGACTTGTTAATAATGGTCTTCATTGAATGGAAGCATTTATTTCAGACCCCATCTACTTTATCTTCTCCTAATTAGTTTATCCAAAGAGATTGTAAAATCAGTTATAAAAAAAAACTTGCAAGCTTTTACTACACAAGTACCTGATTTATAATTCTGCGATATTTTTAAGTTAAAATTCATTTATGGAATTCAGTTTATGCTTTTTAAGTGTTCAAATGTTTATTGAATACCTAATTTAATGAGTTTATTTAAACAGAAAATATAGTATTTCACTTATGTAAATCTCAGACTAACTTTCGTTAAAATTAAGAAGTAATTTATTTTAACATATACTGTCAAGTCACAATAAGAAATGGGAAAACAAGACTAAGATCTTTCAACCGTAACAACCGGTCTTCGTCAGAGTCAAAAACCCAACTGAAAACCCAGTTGGGTTTTTGACTCTGACGAAGACCGGTTGTTACGGTTGAAAGATCTTAGTCTTGTTTTCCCATTTCTTATTGTGGTTTGATCATTGATTGTTATTTCACGTGTTTATGTGAAATCTTTTTATACTGTCAAGTGTATTCTAACAGATAATGTGTTTTCCATTAGAGCTGAAGATAGTAGGTTTAAGTCTTGGATTGAACTCTAATTTTTTATTGCGGCAGATGGAAATTTTGTTTCTCTCCCTTAGAAATGACGAAGAACTGTCGGTCCTGAGCATGTACGATATCATGAACTCATGAAAGATCTTTGATGAGGTCCTCATCATATATGATATTAAGTTATTTACCTATGTAAAGTTTATATTAATTTACATAGGTAAATTAAACTTACTGTGTCGAATTTTTGGTTTGAACCGTCTTCAGGAGAGATAAAAAAGGAAAATAAAGCGCTTTGGTACAGAGACGGTTTGAGACCAACAAACACCAGTGATGGTACATTGTAAACTCTCAAGAAAAAAAGCTCTTCGTATTTATATCATAGAACTGTTGGAAGTTCTAAGCATCCATAAAATAAAATTCATAAGCTTTTCACCATAAGACACCATAATTTCATAAAATAAGACACCAATTAATACATGTATGTCTAACTACTTATGGCCAACTCGTAAGTATCTATAACAATTGTTTTGTAGAAGTAGTTATAAAATTTAAACAATTCAAGTAATTCAAAATGATAAATTAAAGTATTATTTGAAATCGTGTTATAAAACATATAATATGAAAAAAAAAATTCAAGAAAATTAGAAACAAAGGAAAAATTACTTGCGATGGTGTAGTTTTGGTAAGTTATTTAAATTTGACTCATAAAAATGCATAAATTTACGGTGACCTGCTCCACGCGGTCTGCTATTCAATCTCTTGACCTGTCTTAACGCATGTATTTAATATTCCTGCTTCAAACCTGCATACTTATTTGTCAATATTATCTTTAAAACAATGCAGACTTTCCTCTAGACTAATTAACAATCCGAGTTTCATTTCATTAAGCCAATTAAATAATTTTATTTCTCTTTATTATTTAACTAACAAACTTCATTAAACAAATTAATTATCCTTTTCCGTGTAGCTTAGTTGTTTGCACGCAACTAAAACATAAAATAAGAATGTGATTTATATATAACAATGCTTATGTCAACGAGTTTCTGCTTTGGAATTTTTCGTTAGAGCAGAAAAGTTAAGCAATGTCAGAAGTGGTTATTGCTTTGGTTGGCTGATCAATCAAAAAAAAAAGAACAATAATTCCGCTAACCCAATAATCGTATCCACAGTAAAAGTATACATAACCAATAATATTATTCCATTTTATTAAATCATATATTTATTAAATAAGCAGAAGGTATTTCTTAATTATGTATTATTGAATTTCCTAAGAATACAATTTAAATAATATATGTATTTAATTATATTTTACAGTAACTCAAATAAGGAATGAGAGATGGGTTTATCCCAGTATTACATATCGTCTTTAGGTTTTTTGTTTAAAATGTTAAAATATTAATATGTATAAAGGGCCAGGGTAGCCCAGTGGCTTGCATGCTCGCCTCTGGACATGTAAACCGTGTATTCGATTCTCATTCTGGTCTTGATTTCTTTAAGCTCTTAAAAGTATATTGACTTTGTTTTGCCAATTTATTAAGTGATCAACATGATTTCATCAAATAATGAAAGGTGACCGACGTCATTCGTAAAAGTTAGGTTTTCTTTCTATCATCTTATAGAAACTAATAGTTTTCTGTTTTCAGAAATATTGAATTAGAAAATTAGTTCATTCAGAGAAATTTATAACAGGAAATTGCTGCCTTTAGTATTGTGGGAATTTCTATCTCAGTTATAATGTTCAGTCATCCTCAAACTAGGCAAAGGAAAGTTTTAGAAATAAATTATATAAAATGATGGAATAGTTTTCGAATTTTTGTCAGGCACCCTCTGTAACTTCATCTTTATAAAAGTGATTATTCTGAAAAGTATCATGGAATCATAAAATTTGTAAACCTGTGAAACAAAGGCCATTGTTAGTATATTAAAATTGAAAGTTAACAGAAAAAATTTTTTGGTAAAATTTCAGCATTGTAGTAGTCACATACAAAAGGGCAGCTCCGCATTTGCCTTGGTAGTCATATTTGACTTAAAACTGTCATAATTCTAATGTAATTATTAGCACTGGTGCTTATTACTGTAGTTAATTATTTACAATAAGGTATTGTTTTCTTGACCACAATTTACTAATAAAAAGTTTTTCTTCTTCTTGGAGTTTGGTCAGGGTTAATATACGGAATCACCTTTTCGCTAACGTACAGATCCTCAGAACACAGAACTCAAAACGTATACATCCTCAGAACTATAAATCAAGGCTAGCTTCTAATTCCGAACCAACAAAACCGTTATCTGTCATTCTGAATATGAATCTGTCATTCTCTGTTAATTATTAACTGTAGAAATCATAGGAAAACATTTTTTTTTTCATTTTCTTGATTTACATGAAAATTGAATGGGGTTTCACGCTTCAATTTTGACCTTTATAATTTGGAATTCCTGAAATTAGTTCTATGATAATCAAAAGTGTGGTGATATTGTGTAACTTATATTCCATAATTTGGACTCGTGTTCAAATTATTTTCAGCAATTCTGGTTACTAGCAAATATTGCTGTTTCTTATATCTCAAATCAGTACCATACCAACTGCGTATTATTAAAATAAAATATACTTTTTTTTATGAAAATGCGATCCAAAATGATCAAATAAATTTCAACGTATAAAGATTAACATAGATAAATTACAAACATACACTTACTGTCTCTAATTTTTGATTTGAACCCTCATCAGGAAAGACAAGAAAGCAAATTAAAGTGATCTGGTACAGAGACGGTTTGTTGGTCTGCAACCAACACTACATAAGAGTTAGCAAATAAGATATAAACAAATTCAAATAAACCATATTGGAAACATAATATGGTCAATAAATTTGAAACAAATACAGAAAATTAGAGAATGTTTGAAAATGAAAGAGCAGGAACTGTATCTGTGTCTTACACTTACAAACACGTACAGTGCTTGTACGTATAATATATATATAATAATTCAATGTATTGAACTGTATTTGTCATTTATGATTTGAATTTTTTATAATTATTTAAAATGATAATAATATCTTATTATAATATCAATATCAATAATTAATTCAATTGTTTCAATATAAATATTATTTCTTTAATGAATGAATCCAAAATAATAATTATAATATTATCAATATATTAATATAAAAAACAGATTTAACGTTAAATCCAATGTTTTGTCTTACATAGAGCAAACATAGACTAAGGTTCTAATATTTGGTCAAAGTTTTATTGTTTTAGGAAGGACATAAGATATGTCGAAACGTTGGCAAAGTATTTTTAATATCCTAAAACCTCAAAAAAAATTTCAAACATGTAATAAGAGTGGTCAGAAAAAACACATGTGTATAATTATATATATATATATATATTTATATATATATTATAATAAAAAAATACATAAATAACATAGAGTTCGGATTAACTAAACACAAATAGGGAAGACTTAAGCTCATTTTCGTTCCGTCTCAGAGAAAGGAATCAAGCCGTAGGCAACGGAATAATGTTATTGGTTTAAAGTGTTGGTCTAATTTTTTTCTTAAGAATATTTCAAATATTGAATTTCATTTTGTTCAGCTTCTTGAATCGAAATGTGTAATATCTTTATTATATATTCATTCTTTATTAAGAATGCGAAATTCCATTTTTTTGTTTTGTTTAATTCCAAGTTTTCTAAGTTTTTATAATTCTATATTAATAATATTATATTAATGAAGCAGTTAGTTCAGTATCAAGGGTTTTCTATGAGATTGTCGAAAATCAGTTGGTTTTTGTTGCTCTTTATTTGTTGTTATCTTTATGTTTTATATATATATATATTATATATATATATATATAATATATATAATTGTCGATTAAAATACGATCTGAAACGGACAAATAAATACAGGTCTTCAACCGTCTCTTAATCAATGGGCTTGGTTTCCCTCTCTTACTCTCCTGAAAACTGTTCACACCGAAAATTAGATACTATAAGTAAGTGTTTTTAGTTTTTATATTTTGTTTATCTACATTGAACTTTAAAGTCAAATATATGTGTATAGTTGAACGGATTATGTTATGTGATTTTACTGTAACGTTAAACTAAAACCTTCTTAATGTTAACCTGAATTAATAGATAAAATTTCATTAAAATTAATAAAATTATTTTGGTAATACATAGTAGAAGTCATACATATAAAGAATTCTATTTATTTTGCTTTCTATTTTGTTGTCATCTGATATTCATTTATAGAATTAAAAGTATTCTATCTTTCACTAAAGGTTTGTTCTTATACAATATACATATTATGAACGATGTTATCTTACTTACAGCGATGAATATTGTTCCATCTGTTGTTAATCTGCTGCACGTGATTAAATTATGAGAGTTTGTCTCCTATGCAACATACAACTTTCTCCTTGTTCGTTTGGAAGTAGGCTGACGTAAAACTACTGAGGCGAAACTAATTTATAAATTATTCAGTTGTCATCAGGTATTGGAACTGGGCTCAAGTGTTATATAAGCTGGTTGTGGTTGGTTGGTTTTTATTGAAGAGACTTGAAGATATAACTTTTGATTAATGAAAGAAGAATTGAATGGTTGGTAATAAATACTAGTAAGAGGGAGTTTTGAAGGGCCAGACAAGTTGGAAGGGCAAGGATTAACTTTCACCTGCTGCTTCAGACTAATGGAATATAAGATGAATATCCCCCTTGTAGTAAGCAACCTGCCACTCCCTTTTATTAACTTTCTACCTGCTAGGCAAAAAACAATGCCCTTCACAGTAGGGCTTGCCAGCTCAAACCATTCTTCTAAACCCCTTTAACCTTATTGCACTATCATATTTCTCAAAAGGAAAATTTTTAACTCTAATTATGCTTGTAATGTTAGTCACTTTATACAACATTCCAGAAATTTTATTTAGTAAACAGGTTATATAAACATAAACGAATAAACCACAGTAAACCAATTAGATAGAGGATCAAATTTAATTATATTTATTAACTTTCATTTTTAGGTAATTTGTTTTTATCGCTTTACCCTCCCTGAGGGATGCCAGGTTAGCTCAGTGGTTAATGTACTCGCCTCTGAACTGATAGGACCTTGGTTCGATCCCCACCTGGCCCTCGATTTATTCATGCAGGAGGTGAATAAATCTGAGCACGTTGTCCCTTGGAAAGGATGTTAAATCGTTAAACCGTCGATCCCGAGCATGTACAATGTCAGGTTATCGTTAAAGATCCCTAACTCTAAATACACTTGAGTTAGGCAAAATTTAGGACTCCCACTGTTGACTCAATCTTCATTGTGTGGTATCACAAAGGGCCAATGCCCGGCCTACGTGTGTCTCCTTGTGGGACTACTATTGTGCAACCTAACCTACGTTCTCTGAGAATGCTCCCTGTACTTACACTTACCAATGTAATTGTGAGTTTGAGGGTAAAATTTGAGTGTTTCATGTTATCTTTATGAAATCGTGTTACCCAAACAAAACAGTGATGATAAAACATACTACTAGTCATTTTAAATTTGGAAAAACGATCCGAAATTGAGAGTACATGTTCAAATACGAAAAAAGTAACCTATCAAGTTAAGATCCACTCTTACAAATTTTAATATTCAGAAAATCAGTTTTATGTAGAAAACTTTCAGGACTTTGGGTTCCACCTCAAGCTTTCTTGGTCCTTTTATCTTCTGAAAACAGATTTTTCAAACTAGTTTAGTGCCTGCTCCTTTATCCTGTGTATTATTTTTCTTCGTATTTGAAAATGTAATTACTTTATAAACGTTACAAAACTGTTTTATTTATGACATATGAGTAATTTAACATGCATTGTAAAGGAAGTTTTACTCAATATTGAGCCATAAAAAGTAATACATAAATTACAATTTTTTTGTAAAAAAAATACAACCATTGAATAAAATAAATAAAAAAGCAAACCATACCCATAAAACATGTTACGCATTAATCACAGTCAGTGACATGGATAGTCCATTACTTTAAGGTTTTTTTTAATATTTACATTAAGGCCTTATATGTATTCGTTGGTTTTTTTTTTAAACATTTGACCTCCTAACTAAGAAACAAGTAGGCATGCACACAGAGATACCCTTGAACGATTTCAGATTAAAATCAAAATGTGTGAAATCAATTGATGAGTTTTAACTTTTGTATTGAATACATCCCAAAATTAAGATGTTAATCACAAAATTACAGTAATGTAAACTATATAATAAAGTATCGAATACAATAATGTATACTATAACAATGTATAACTACTATAATGATCAAACCACAAAATGAAATGGGAAAACAAGACTAAGATCTTTCAACCGTAACAAGCGGTCTTCGTCAGAGTCAAAAACAGTTGGGTTTTTGACTCTGACGAAGACCGCTTGTTACGGTTGAAAGATCTTAGTCTTGTTTTCCCATTTCATATTGTGGTTTGATCATTGATTGTTATTTCACGTGTTTATGTCAAATCTTTTTATTAACTACAAGAATGTATAACTACAATAATGTATACCGAACATAATTCTTATTTCGACTTTCAGTGTTTAGATATCATCTACAGAGCAGTTTCAATTTTTTTGTAAAATTATCCGCTTTTCAATTTCTCCTTTTATATCCATTGGAACAGGCATTTTCTGCGTGCTAGCTACTTATGGAATAACAAGTTACAATAATCTCTCCACTATGTATACTATATTTAGAATATATTGAGGATTCTTATAGCTTAAAATGTATACAATATTTCATTATATACATCATAAGAGTGAAAAAAAAAGCACTTCCCATTTCATATAAAAGTGATACGTTCATTTCTTCGTACCCGATGCAGTCTCCCTATTCTTTTTTATACATTTTCTTAATGTTAAAAGAAAACATTAAAAGTAATTAGTTTGATTGGTTTGAGGGGACAGGTTAGCTCAGTGGTTAACGTACTCGTCTCTGAGCTGGTAGTCACGAGGTTCGATCCCCACTTGGTCCTCGATTTATTAATGCGAAAGGTGAATAAATCTGAGTACGTCGTATCTTGGAGAGGATGTTTAAGCCATCGTTCCCAAGCAAGCAACAAAACATCGTAACACTTTAACGATGTCAGGTACTTGTTAAAGATCCCTACTCGAAATGCACTTGAGTTAGGCAATATTTAGGACTCCCAATGTAGAACACTGATTAAACAAAAGGACCGTATAGGGTTGGATGTTTTAAACCCGCTAGGAGATCGGTTAAAACAATAAAAAAAGATGGCATAGCATATTAAAAAAAGGATAGCCGATTAGGTTAATTGCATATTTTGGCGTTACGTCGTGATATAAATATCAAAAAAATCAGAATTTATTTGACTGGCCACCCTGTATCTCAATCAGAGATGAGATTATTGGCTAATAATAACGTTTTTATTGTCAAGCGATCTGCCAATAATGCCTTGGTGATCAGCTGGTAGATCGAATTTACAGACTATTAGAGTTTAATCTACAGGTGGAGAAACTACACAACAACTTTTTAAAGTTTAGTAATGCTCTTTAAATAACTCCTGAGATAAAATATGAAAGCTAATGTAAAATAATGAACATATAGGATCGATAGGTGTTATTGTAAATTGAGGTTTTTGTTTACAGGATCTCCATATTATCTGTTGAAAACATTCAAGTTTTCTTGATTTTTTTTTATTTTCTTGTAAAATAATGAACATATAGGATAGATAGGTGTTATTGTAAATTGAGGTTTTGTTTACAGGATCTCCATATTACCTGTTGAAAACATTCAAGTTTTCTTGATTTTTTTGATTTTCTTGTAAAATAATGAACATATAGGATCGATAGGTGTTATTGTAAATTGAGGTTTTGTTTACAGGATCTCCATATTACCTGTTGAAAACATTCAAGTTTTCTTGATTTTTTGATTTCCTTGTAAAATAATGAACATATAGGATCGATAGGTGTTATTGTAAATTGAGGTTTTTGTTTACAGGATCTCCATATTACCTGTTGAAAACATTCAAGTTTTCTTGATTTCTCTTTTCTATTATAATAACTGTAATAATTTTAAGTAGATGCCAATTACAAAGTTTAGCATTCTTATAATAGTAGCTAATACATGTTTTGATTTTCAAAACGAACTATATATTTCAAATACTTGATTTTCAGAAATGTTTATGACGGTGGATTGATTTGTAAAAGAGTTACAGTGATTTATGAAAGTAAATTTTACTTGCAAAAAAATTCATTTGATTTTATATAGAGTAGATTTGATTTGGAAATCGTAAAATTTCAAAAGTGTGAATTTTAATAGTCAAATCTGTAAAGTCAGAGTATTCTAAGGTTTTTTAGTTAATGTCTGAAGAAGAACACTATGTGTTTGAAAAGCGTTGTTTATACTATTAAATTTCTATATGTGGATTTCATTAGATTTTTGCCATATAAAAGTCAGTGAAGATATTTTCTCAATAATGCAAATTTTTTTCTTCATATTTGTTTGATTGTGTCATTTTACATACTTGTAACGGTCTGTAAAGCTAATAGCCTTTATTATCTCAGCTTGATGTAATTTTAATAGAGATATCAGAAGGAATTGTGCCAAAAAGTGACCACAGTTGGTGGTTGCATGGGTGAGTTGCAAGAGAAAGGCATCGTAGCCGATGAGGTGAAGCGATTACACAAGTGCTGTGCAAGAGTGTGTGAAAGTACACAGGCTGCACTTGATAATCCTGATGCATTAGGCAGCCAATCGGCACCACTTCATTTAGCTGGAGAACTTTTCTTTAAATTATGAAAGATTTTTAATTTCCCCAAAAAAATTTTGGATTAATCAAAATCAGAAGTTTCCAGCGACTGTTTATATAGGCTCCTGAGAATTATCCCATTATATATAGCCTGGGCATAATTATGCGTCTTCAAATTTCCAAAATAACGTATTTTTCTGGAGGTAAATAACAAATCTAACAGCAAAATGGTTCCATTGTATTCAGAACAAACGCTGAAAAATATATATCAATAATATTAAAAAATGATTTCCTATTACATTTTACAAATATTATGAAAATAATTGTGACAAAAATAATACAGAATTACTCATCAAATCGTAATACCCTAATTTATTTGATTGATTCTTATGATAAACTATTAAGAATGTTAATACGATCCTAAACGGACATATATAGTTCAATAAAAAGATTTCACCTAAACACGTCAAATAACAATCAATGATCAAACCATAATATGAAATGGGAAAACAAGACTAAGATCTTTTTGACTCTGACAAAGACCGCTTGTTACGGTTGAAAGATCTTAGTCTTGTTTTCCCATTTCATATTGTGGTTTGATCATTGATTGTTATATAGTTGAATGTAGATAAAGAAAAATAGAGATATTAAAAATATACACTTACAGTGTCTAATTTTCGGTTTGAACCATATCCAACCGTCTCTGTACCAGTGCTCTTGGTTTCCCTCTCTTTTCTCTCCTGATGATGGTTCAAACTGAAAACTACACACTTACTGTCTCTAATTATCAGTTTGAACCGTCATCATCCAATTGAACTCGTATTGTGTCCAGTTTGGATCGTATTTCGGTTCATTAAGTGATATATATATCTATAACCAATTAGATGAAACGATTCTTGGAACTGAATAAACTCGAATTTTTAAAAGAACACACAGAAAAGAAATCACTGAACTCACTACTATATTTCGATGCCCTCGTCGACTATATATATATATTCGTAAATTTTGGTAGCAGTCCTTCTTTGACAACCACATTATTGAAAATGACACCAAATTTAGCTGATACCTGTTTCTTAACAAGTTTCTCAATTTTTCTAAATAACACTCTCGTTATTTCGTCTACACAATAAAGTACATCTCCTATGGTCGACATGTTTCGAATGATCAACATTCATCATCAGGACGTGAATAAGATCTAAGGTGAAATATCTGGTTTATATATACATGGATATATATATACATCCATATATATACATATATACATCCATGTATATATAAACCAGATATTTCACCTTAGATCTTATTCACGTCCTGATGATGAATGTTGATCATTCGAAACATGTCGACCATAGGAGTTGTACTTTATTGTGTAGACGAAATAACGAGAGTGTTATTTAGAAAAATTGAGAAACTTGTTAAGAAACAGGTATCAGCTAAATTTGGTGTCATTTTCAATAATATATATATATACACTCGCACACATACACAGACATACACTCACTCACAGAAGCAAACAGTCTAACTACTTGTATAATGTGTTTTATTTGTTTCATTTGATTCAGTAATGTCACCGTCAAAGTGCAGTTAGTAGCTTTAGCAATCTAGCATCATGCTCACAGTAGATCACTATTACTTTCACGCTATTTACTCTGTTGTAAATCAAATGAAACCCCCCCATTAAAGTGAGTTTAGGTCAATTACCCTTAGTGACATTAGAGAGAACGTCTTTTACTAAAGTGACTGGGATTCAACTAGAAAGTAGTTACCTGAAAGAGAATGTTTTGTGATTCGATAGGAACCTTTTTCACGCTACCCAACTCACGGCAAAATGCATCTTTCACAGTCATTTGCTGCGCACATTATCTCGAATGGAGTCCTTGAATGTGGACATGGTTTATGAATGATTTGACTTTGCAACACTCGCTCTCGCCTCAATAAAATGTTTGAAAAATAAAAAAAAAAGAAGAAATATCGAGACAGCTAGTCACTTAGATAGTCTCGAAATCGGAAAATACTACCGGAAAACATTTTGATAGGATTTCGAAATCCTTATGAGAAAGTTGTTACTCATATCTAAAGATTAGCCTGCCAAAAAACACCAACTCACTGCATATTCAGAAATTGCAATCCTCAATAACTCAATATGTACCTCTTTAACTTTTTTATAATGAACTTTTAAATTGCAATAAATTATTTCTTTATATTATTAAAGTTTAAAATAAAATATAATAAAATATAAAAACACCAGGAAATTACAATATCAGTTAATCACTATTTATTCAAATATATTGGAAGTTAAATTAAATTTTAGAAATAAATTAGGTACCAGGTGTGGTTTTGAATGAGTTGGTTGAAAATAGTCCAGGAGGGAAAAATTTTGAGAAATAAAAAAACATTAGATATTCTGTTTTATTTCATGGCACAAAAAGTCAAAAACACTTACTTGTTTTGAAGTAACAAATATTATAGAATTATTTTAAAATGTCTTTTAGGATTAATAAAATGATCTTAGCAATAAGAACTAACTTTTAGAAGCAAACATGAAATATGTCATAAATTATAATAAACTTTAGGGTACTTTAAATTGATATTAAAACAATATCTGAGATATTGAAAGAATATAAATAATTAAATTTTGTATTTATGAAGTAGGATTAGGGTATTTCAACTGACTTGTAGAATTATAAATTAGATTGTAGTGATTGAGTTTAATTTCTGAAGTAAAAGAAGAAATGGAAATATTTAAATTGACTTTTTCTAATAGTAGGTTGGATTGGAGTACCAAAAATTTATTTTTCGTATGACAGATTCTAATGAAATATTTAAACTGTTGTTTACTGGTAATATATTATGCCAGATCATAGTAAACTTACTTATAATAGTATTTATAGTAGTCAGTACTAATATTTAGAAGATTTGCATACCTGAACTTACTTTCAGTAATAAATTAGACTAAAATATAATTTGGGGGGGGGGGGGGGAAGAGAGAGATAAAATGCATTTACGTACTGCACCGATATAAACCAGACTACCAACTAAAACTCCCCCTAGACTAAAATATATTAATAATAATAAATGCAATGATATTAAACTAATAATATTTAAATAGTATAATTATTATAAAATCTAATAAACTGACGTTGAGTAGTATTAGTCAGAACGAATATTCAATGGAATGGCCAAGATATCTCAAAAGCTATATGCTAGCCGCAGGACTGGTAGATCCAGGGTTCAATACCCACTGTGTCCCTCGATTTATTTACATGGAAGGTGAATAAATCAGATCACATCGTCCCTCAAAGAGGGTGATAAACCATCAGACTTGAGCCTGATGGTCAAGTGTGTCAAGTATTCGTTAAAGATCCCTACTCTAAGTAACTACACTTGAGTTAGACAAAATTTAATGTCCTAAATGTAGAATTTTGTAGTCTGATATCACAAAAAGTCAATGTTCAGCTCATGTGTGTTCTGTCATCAGACTGTCACAGCAATCTAACCTAATATTCAAGACATTTTATAATTAAATTAACTTTTAGCAATAATAGATTGAATTTTAATGATAGAGCTGACTTTTGAAAGTAAGATATTGAATTGTAATTAAAATTTAATTGGATTGCATCAGTATTTAAACTGACTTTCTGATGCGAAAGATATATAGGAGTGCATAACTAACTCTCTTGAAGCGAATATTAACTGAATATAAAATAGCTATTACATAACACCATTTGTACTATATTTGCCGTTATACCGGAAGTGTACACAATTGTTCATCTTGATGACTGTCTTCGGTTATATTGGTGAACTTGTTTCCTACAAATATATATATATATATATATATATATATATATATTATATATACAAGATTTCACATAAATACGTGAAATTACAATCAATGGTCAAACCACAATATGAATTGGGCAAAAAAGACTAAGATCTTTCAACCGTAATAAGCGGTCTTCGTCAGAGTTGGGTTTCGCTTCGTTAGTTGGGTTTTTGACTCTGACGAAGACTGCTTGTTACAATTGAAAGATCTTGGTTTTTTTTGCCCATTTCATATTGTGGTTTGACCATTGATTGTTCAGTGATTTCTTTTCTGTGTGTTCTGTAGAAAATTCTAGTTTATTATATATATATATATATATATATATGAATGATCAAACCACAATATCAAATGGGCAACTAAGGTTTTTTACCGTAACAAGCGGTATATATTACAATATAAAATATTGTAATATGATTCAGGAATATGAAATTAATGTAATTCAGTAAACAGAAAACGTGAGCCGATTACGCTCTCGGTTACGGCTGCTACAAGGTGTGGGAGGTTAAATCGAATTCCACTATCTCATTAAAAGTATTCTACCTTCCACATGTATTAGCTGTGAGTCATGTTGTAGCATATTGCATTTGCGGTTTAATATCACTGATATCGATATTGCGTCTGTAAGTGTATTAATTCAATTTTAACCTACACAGATACAATCTTGAATTACATCCTCTGGTCATATCTGAGACTTCAGTATGTAATACACTTTCTGAATCGGTGTCTACAACAGTACACTGAGAAGCCCTGTATCTCCAGCTATAGTGTTTCTTTTTCTTTGAAAGTATACAAACGAAGGTAAAATAAAAATGGTCAGTGCTTTTAAACTCATTTTTTTCAAATATATATTTCAACGATCTATGTAAACATCTTCAAGTTACAAACTGTATAGATAACTTCTTTATAACTTCACTAATTTCAATATTTCACGTTCAGTAAGTACGTACGTAAGTACGTGTATGTATTTGCTGTTATTGAATTCTATTTTTAATCATTTATTGATTATAATCGAAGCTGATATCTGCTGATGCATGCTAGATGAATCGACTTCTAGTTTGATATAAACATTTTATTATAAGAGTGTATCATCGCTTGGTTTAATGTCTCTGATAACAATACCATACGATTACAATACCATACGATTGAATACTTGAATGTATTTACAAGATGTACAATTATACAAGAAACAGTCGATGTCTGTTTCTTCCTCCTCAATAATATGTTAAACCCTTCATCTTTCCTACATATCTTCCATATTTTTTGTTGAAATATATCATATATATCATATCATATCATATATCATATTTTTTGTTGAATATCTTTAATAAAAATGATATATACTGGAATTAATGTAAAATGAATCTGTGTGTTCTTTTATAAAGTAAAAGATTTTTTTAAAATTTTTAAATTTTTTAAATTTTTAAAAAATAAAAGTGTGTGAATGCTTTTTCAGTTCCATATTTCCTGAAATAGATGGTAGATTCCTCTATAATATAATATAATCCTCTATAATATAATAACACGTTATTATATTGATAACTCCAATTGTCACTCCAATATAATGACCTGTTACTCTTGATTTATGAACCAAATGAAGTCTGTTTCTTCCTCCTCAATAATCTGCCAAACCAAGGCAGATTATTAAGGAATATTTGAATGATTAAGGAGTATTTCTGAAAATCCACTGTCATGCTGTATGGAGTTTGCTGTCTCTTTTCACTATCTTCTCTCCAGTAGCACACAACATCTTTTGGTTTCAATCTTCCGGATAAGAATATCGTAAGACTAAGTGATTGATGAGTATTACAAGATGGAACACTGTTCCGCCTCCATCTTGAGTTTCCATGAACCTGACTTTACTCTTCCACAGTAGCCGTCACGCCGTGCACCCTAAACACCTCGAGGCCTTGCCACCGCTTCCGCTCATTCAAATTCCGATATCATCAGCAACCACTAGCCGTTTTTCACCTTCAACCAGTTCCTCTTACCACACAATCACCTCTTTAGAATCTATTTTCAGCTAACATTCCTCCCGCTGTAAATCCAATTTACCACAACTTATCCCATCTCCGTTTAATCTGATTGTGAAGGACATCAGCTCTGGTTTCCTTTTAATTAGCAAATACAAATAAAATTTATGGGAATTCTTCCTTTTAAACTCGTTTACAAATTACAGGCCTAATTAGTAGTTAAGAACCTTTGTCTAATTTACATGTAGCTCTGTAAAGACATGTGCTAAAAACAAACACTTTCATTATTTTTAAAATATCTTATACTTCATGAACAGGTTATAAAAATGTAATCCTTCATGGTAGGGTTACTACCCGTGAGAAAAAATAAAAGAAAACTACATGTAACATTAAGTATACTATAACTTTATGTTTCTTAGTTGCATTAGTTAGTTTTGGCTCATCGAATAGTTTGTGAATATATAAACTAAAATTCACAGATAGAAGACGCAGACAAGAGATCACCAGAACTCACTATTACCTTTAAAATATGTCTTATCAGTTAAAAAGACGTGAGTCGCTTCGACTACAAGACGACGCTGTGAGTGCTTGTAATCTCATGCAGCTGCTTACTTTCTATTAATTTAGTTTATGGAATCCTATTACACAATCGCATATATATATATACATATATCCTTGCAGGAGTACTTCTTCCTGATGACGATGCCAGTCAAAATATAATAGTGAGTGTTGTATGTCTTTATCTTTGTTTTTCTCTTTTTTTATTCAGATATATATATATATCAATGATAAAACCACAATTAGAAATGGGAAAACAAGACTAAGATCTTTCAACCGTAACAAGCGGTCTTCGTCAGAGTCAAAAATCCAACTCAGTTGGGTTCATTATTCTTTCACTATGTATTAAAGTCAAGGTTATGTTCACATTGTACATAGTGAAAGAAACGTCGGAATAAGTGTAGGTAACCTAAAGAATAAAAACTTCGGTGAATTGGTGTTTATTTTACATAAAAGATTGAAGAATAGTATTAAAAAATTAGAAAAGGTATACAAAACAAGCACTAGATAAAAATAAGCAAGGCATTTAATGAAAGATATAATTTTATATATATATATAAAAAGATTTCACATAAACACGTGAAACAACAATCAATGATCAAACCACAATAAGAAATGGGAAAACAAGACTAAGATCTTTCAACCGTAACAAGCAGTCTTCGTCAGAGTCAAAAACCCAACTGAGTTGGGTTTTTAACTCTGACGAAGACCGCTTGTTACGGTTGAAAGATCTTAGTCTTGTTTTCCCATTTCTTATTGTGATTCATTGATATATATATATATATATATATATATGATGTAATTTTTTTTTAGGTTTGAGGTCCAATGATTAAAACTAGTCCTTTTGCCGACGTTTCGACATATATTTATGTCATCTTCAGGGCTACAACATGATTGTTTTACAATTAGCACTACTATTACTACTATTTGGTAATAGTAGTACTAATTGTAAAACAATCATATTGTAGCCATGAAGATGACATAAATATATGTCGAAACGTCGGCAAAAGGACTAGTTTTAATCATTGGACCTCAAACCTCAAAAAAAATGACATCATATAAATATTGGGTCAAGTAAACAAATCATGATATATATATATATATTTGTTTCATTAGGTCTCCTGAAGATTGTTTTCCTATGCTTGTCATGGAATTAGGTAGATTAATTTTTGAGCTACCAGTGAATTATAAGAAAATAATAAGGCAAATAGAACATCTTTCTAAAAAGATTATTAATGCTGAAGCCGCTGTGCTTTTTAACAACACTTGTTTAAAAGAAGACTTGCTGCCAGTATACACGAATATATATATATATATATATATATATATATAATTATCATAAGACTTAATAAGTCTTATATATTATAATAATTATAATAAGAACTTAAATGGTCCGGGTAAACTAAATTAATTTAGTTCTCAAAGAAACACATAAAATTTGATAATTTCTTTGATTAAATGTTAGATTTGTCAAATCTTTTCTGATAATCATTTCTTATCGCGGCATTGAGTCACGCGTAAATCATGACTATTTACAAATAATGGAACCATTGTTATAAGGAGATGAGATAGTGATTTGAGAGCTAAATATTTTGAAAAGTGCATTTCCTGTTTGTTTTAACAAGTCTGCTCGGGTCGTGTAAACAGAATAGGTTTAAAGGTCATACCATTGCTACCTTGGATATATCTCAACACTGTTGCTTTTAATTAAATTAAATATTGTTCATTTAGATTAAACTCTTGATTCTTGAATGATTGTAAACTACAGACACGTTTTGTAAGAAGAAAATCTGGAGGGGCCTACACTCAACTTTAATATAAGTAAATATAATATCAAACTTCTTGGGTATATAATATGTAATGTCCCATTTTGGCATAGTATAAATATCTAAATGGGAGATGTTTATTAGTCTTTCATTCCTGATGGTAGTACAGATAGTGATTGATCCACTTATCAATATATATGATTATTTTTGTATACCACACCACTGATGCATATAAAATCATTATTCTAACTACAGCATCAATAACATTTTTGAAAGGGAGTCAGCTCAAAAATGTTAGTAACATAATCCCTAACAGGAGAACATGACTTTTGTTCCAATAGTCAGTGAATATCTTACATTTTTTACCTGTCCTCCTTCTACATTGAATATTTAAGATAAATCATCCCATTTAAAATTTCAAAATATTTCTATTTCATCTGAAAAGTGTCGGACATCTATATAATTTTATCTGAAAAATATTACTAAATACCATATACGAGTATATTAATAGTTTGAAGAATTAGTAAATCTCAAATTTTTAGTTTAAACATTAGAAATATTTATAAAATAATGATAAACATATGTCTTCTTAAGGGATTTTTGCCAAAATGTGGTTGCGTATGAAGAACCTTGATTATTGACTGCCCGAGGAGGCTTTTTGATGTAAGGGGTATACATTAGATATGCCCAAAAATTCAATGAACTATACAAACTGACTCCCAGATAACAGATGCTCTTTGAATATTGAATTCTGATTCCACCAGTCAAAACAGGAGGAGAATTATAGACTTCACCTTTGAGAACTGTGGTATATTGGCTTTTAAATGGTTTGACCTGCACATGTCAGTCATGATACCAGTTGATCAGCCCTGCGGCTCTTTTGAGTCATCTTACTATGTGGAGGATTCTCAATGCTCTCAAAAGCTGAATCTTCATCCCCCTGAAGATTGATGAAGTCATCCCCCCATGGACTTGATGAGTGTTCTTATCTCTGTTTGAGTTCTCTTCATCGTTGGTCAGAACCTAGGAAAAAGTGTGTTTTTAAATAGTTTTCTAACACCTTTTAGTTTTTCTCTTGAATACAGGATTGTAAAACGCTATTCGTTGGTCAGAACCTAGGAAAAAGTGTGTTTTTAAATAGTTTTCTAACACCTTTTAGTTTTTCTCTTGAATACAGGATTGTAAAACGCTATTCGTTGGTCAGAACCTAGGAAAAAGTGTGTTTTTAAATAGTTTTCTAACACCTTTTAGTTTTTCTCTTGAATACAGGATTGTAAAACGCTATTCGTTGGTCAGAACCTAGGAAAAAGTGTGTTTTTAAATAGTTTTCTAACACCTTTTAGTTTTTCTCTTGAATACAGGATTGTAAAACGCTATTCGTTGGTCAGAACCTAGGAAAAAGTGTGTTTTTAAATAGTTTTCTAACAACTTTTAGTTTTTCTCTTGAACACAGGATTGTAAAAAGCGATTCAAGGGGTGATTTGAGGAGATAGAAGGTTGAACTGGTATGACATAAGAGGGTACGACCTGAGGAATCGTTTACAGCGTAAACCACACTTAGTGATTTGACATTCAGGTCTACGCTAATGATGAGTGAGGGTCAGACTGCAATAGCAGCCGATGTTGTGCCCCAGTGAGTGTAATGTAGGGGTGCTGGGGTGGATTGCAGACAACTAAAACCATTAAACTGATGATATATTAGGGAAAGTAAGTTGCAAGTATTAACGTATGTTCCAAAGAAGTGCCTTTACTCTGTAATAGGTCATAAGATAATGCCACCTAGTCTTGAGAAATGCCACCACCAAACAAAATAAAGGCAGTTCTTTTGACTTTGCAACCCAGTATAAAGTATTATACTTTAAAAGCATTTCAGCTAACAAAATTATATCTGGTTTGAAATTATTAAATAGAAAAAAAATCTTCCTTCATTATTCCAAACCAAGACACATTTAACCTCCTTAATCCGGTATTCTTTCATCCGGCAACACCTGTAATCCGACAAAATTTTGTTTGCAATGTTTTGTTTGCTTAGAGTTACATCATCTGAATGTACCTGCACTGGGTTCTCAAGCCGTGATTGTTGCCTAAGTGTATCTTATGCATTTATTTTTACTACTAAACAAACAGATAAACTGTAAAGAAAATAATCTTAGAATACATCATGACCAGTAAGTGCTACAGAATTGTATAACATAACGAAATGGTTACAGTACTGCACCTGTACCTATGCAACAATTATGTTCACCTGGAAGTAAGGAAATATGAAATAAAACTAGGAAAAAAGTGCACAAGATATGCAATAAAATTACTGATTTATCAAAATGATGAAATTCGAAACAATTAAAAGTAAAGAAAGAAACTACAGTAAATAGATAATGAAATGATAATATATATGTGTTTTTCTATATACTTCTGTACGTATAATTTCATATAATACAACGATCAAATATCAATACAATGTTGCAGCAACACATATATAACATAATGCAGGGATTTACATATATACAAGTAATGATCAAACCATAATATGAAATGGGAAAACAAGACTAAGATCTTTCAACCGTAACAAGCGGTCTTCGTCAGAGTCAAAAACCCAACTGAACACTAGATGCAGAAAACATCTGGTGAGGAGTTGAAAAGAGTGGGAGGGAAGAGTGGTATTTTAAACTTTTGACTCTGACTCTGACGTTTTTGGCTCTGACGAAGACCACTTGTTACGGTTGAAAGATCTTAGTCTTGTTTTCCCATTTCTTATTATGGTTTGATAATTGATTGTTATTTCACGTCTTTATGTGAAATCGTTTTATATAACATAATGCAAGGTAAGTACATATATACAAGTAATGATCAAACCACAATATGAAATGGGAAAACAAGACTATGATCTTTCAACCGTAACAAACGGTCTTCGTCACAGTCAAAAACCCAACTGTGTTTATGTGAAATCTTTTTATATACAAGTAAGTAAGTACATATATATACGTGTTTGAGGACCACCTACAGTTCAGAATTTGCTATGGTCTAGTGGTTGCCGGATTAACGAGGTTCAACCTGTACTAGGTAAGTCTAAAATAGTGAGAACCTGACGAATTTTGATATAAATTCCGAACTTGCTTAATTTACATAAATGTTTTTTCTTCAGTATACCATAATTTCAAAGTTACGCTGAGAGCATCTTATAAATAAAAATTTAAAGAAAATGTTAGTTTATGTGGGAATCTCTATGAAGTATCAAATCTGTATAATTGTTGAATCTGTTATCTAAATATTAAAAAGAAATAGTAAATTAATACTAGTCTTATGAACAATGAATTATGGAAAAATCTATTTATAAATTCAATAATTTATAAAATAAATTATATTTGATATATAATATATTTACTGAAATTCATTTTATAATTACTAACCCCTAATTTTATTTATTAATAAAATCAGGGGTTTAAATCAGAATCCATGGATTCTGGTTTGCATTCAGTTTGATTGACCTCTGGTCAGTTCCTCCTGGTGTAGTTGTGAAACGTAACTTGTTACACAATTGTTAACTGTGTTCAGTGAGACACATTACCAGGTTCAAACTAGCCCAGATCCAATCACAGCTTATGCAATTGGCTATCTTCGGATAACACGCCTTTAATAGTCTGAGTGACACTCAAAAAGCTCCAATCCAATCCTATCCGCTGTTCACTCAACCCTATTACTTCAACTTCTTCTTTCTTGTCACATCACGTCACCTTAAATAACTTTTCTATCCAATATTACCACTGACTTGAAGACAAAACTATAGAATCCAATAATAACAAAAAATATTCTAAAATATTCAGATCATCATATTCTTTCATAATTTTTTATTTCATATCAGTTGTAGAATTCTAAAATAATGAAATCAGTTATTATGTGGTATTTACTCATTGAAGGGTAAAAAAAGTTAATGAAACAGTCTCCCTAAATAGAAATTTAATAATATAAACAACGCGTTTCGAACAAGTAGTGTTCTTCTTCAAGCATTTGCAAAAAAATTTTAATTTTTTTTGCATTGTTAAAGTTATTTCAAATTTTACCCCTCATGAGTATTTTTTTTTGGTTAATGCCTTAAGAAGAACACTACATGTTCGAAATGAGTTGTTTATATTATTCAATTACTATATGTGAAGACTATTTTATTAACTTTTTTACCCTACATCTTAAATTTTTCGAAAAAGCTACTTTAGAAATGAATAGAGTATTTACATGGGGTAGTTTTGTGGTAAAGTTACTTGCCTTGCTCTTGTAAGTTGTAAGCATGGGTTGAATCCTTAAACTTCTGATTGTTGGAGTTCTCTTGATTTTGTAAGGTTGATAAGTTGAGTTGACGTTAAAAACAGTAGATTTTGATATACTCGTATTTGCTGAAAAAATTTTTAGAAATAAAGTGTAATTCCTTTTAAAAAAAAAATATTACATTTCTGCCTATATCCTTGGCCTGAAATTATTACTTGAAACAGTAACTGACAGTATAGTATTTCACAGTTTGTAATTCATTGAAATTAATGAATTGCCCAGGTTTCTCAAATGTAAGGACCAATATTTAACTCTAACAATAGAGTAAAACTTTCCTCTGTCTTAGCCAGGAGCGCTGAAAAAAAATACGAATGGTGCCTCATACATGTAAAATTACATTAAAAAGTCAAAATTACATCATTTTTAATCAAGATCATGTAAATATATAACAAAAAAAATCACAAAAACTTTTGTTTTTGTTATCTTTTTTTTTTAAGTTAAGTACCTCTTAAAATGTACAACAAATTTTTTTTAAGTGATGTTGGATCTAAGAAAGTGCAAATTTTGTAACGAGATTACTATTTCGTCTCAGGAAAGTCAAACAGAAACATGAAATGATATTATTATAGCTTATTTCGTTTTTTTAAATATCCTGTTCATTCACAAACGGAAAAATTGGTAAAACGTATTTAATTGGAACCTTGGTACTTCAAAATGTATTTCTATTAAAACTCGAAACCATGATTTAGAGCTGATTGTATTTTTATCATAAATCTGTACTTCATATATAGATTAATAAAAGACTTTTGATCTATATTTGTATTATATAGACCAATATCAAACCACAATAAGAAATGGGAAAACAAGACTAAGATGTTTCAACAGTAACAAGCGGTCTTCGTCAGAGTCAAAAACCCAACTGACTGACAAGTTGGGTTTTTGACTCTGACGAAGACCGCTTGTTACGGTTGAAAGATCTTAGTCTTGTTTTCCCATTTCTTATTGTGGTTTGATCATTGATTGTTGTTTCACGTGTTTATGTGAAATCTTTTTATGTATTATAAATAGATATATCCTGTATAATACTGTACCAATATAGTATCTGGATTGGCTTTTATTTTACTATTTTCCAAATAGAAATCTCAACTAAAAACATCCATTAATGGTTGTTATTATTTACATTGCAATTCGGGTCACCGTTTAGCACAGTCCAGTAGGCCCTGTTCGACATCACCCTGAGTTGAGAGCACCTTTTCTTGTGAAATCAGGCCAATAGTTAAAGCTGTCTTGCTCAATTGGAATCAGCTCGTGACGCATGTCTGCTAAAAGAAACCAGTTCTCAAGGCCACTAATTACTACTGTTCTCATGAATAATGAAGTCAATGGAGCTTAGAGTGGGTGTTTGTTTGAAATATTTGTAAATAACTTTCTTATATCAATATAGAATTCAAATAGCTTAAACTTTGGCCAGCTTAATAACCAAAGCTATAGTAATTTACATGTAAATTAATTTTTACTGATTGTTTCATAAAGATAACATAGGAACAAAGAGATGAAGGGGGAACTTCGCATTATTAATTGAAATAATAATGTTAATTGAATTTTTTTTCCTTTTTCCTGACAAGGTATGGTCTAGCCATACTTTTGATTATTATTTAATAAGAAACTTTTAAAGTTAATAACATTTTTGAAGAAGAGTGGCTAATAATGAATATGCTTACAACCAACTTTTTTTCTTGTTTTTTTTTTTCTAGCTAACTCAGTTATACTGAATCCAGAGACTAGACTATTTCATATAGTCTGACTCCTAATACAGAAATATTTTTGGTGCTTTTGGTCTTTTAGAGCTATCAAAAAGGGACACAGGCCATGACATGATCATGACACTAATGTTTTCAATAATATTCATGCAGTTCATATGTACTGTATAAACTGTACTTAATAATGGTTATTTTTGTTTCAGATTGGATGTTCTTTTATCAGTGACAACAATTAGAAAATATTTACATTCAGGTAAGCTTTCAGTTATTCAAATATTCTTTTATCTCTGTCTCCTCGTATTTTTGCAAGAATTCCATGCAAATATTTTTGCTTATATATAATATTGAGCAGTCGTTGTTAAAGTAAAGATATTATAATGGACTCTACAGTTAACTACTGTTTTTTGCCTATACTTGTCGTACAAATATAACGACTCTAATTATTAGATACGTATTCGTATAAAAATTGAATAAATTTTTGAAATGAATTTTTGAAACGAGTTGTTCAAAAATTTGAAAAAATTTTGTTCAACAATTATAATAACTCTATGTTGTTTTTTTTTGTTGGGTTTAACTATGTGTTGTAATATATAGAGCGACACTGTTGATAGTTCACTGATTAATTTATCAATACAAGATGAGACTAGTTAGGGCAGAGTCATAACATTTATACAGCATCCACCATTCCATGATTTTCATAATAAACGACTTTCGGAAAATTTTTTTCCTCTAAAGTGTGTAAAATTTAGAAAAAATTCTTAAGTTTATAATATTTATTTAAAAATATCATCAACACAGATGATCATTGGAAAAAAAACAAATTTAAAATACCAAGCACACAGAAATTGTTAAAAATTGACCTAAATTTTAAAAATATATATATTTTTTTTACAAATATTACGTCATTGAAGCCTTCAAAAATCTCAAAAATTCAATTAAAATTTAAATATTAGTCTTTTTTTCCCTCTAAGTCAAAAATTACGAAATATTCAATACTAGCAGTTAAAAATATGTTTTTATTTTATTTTTTAAAAACTATTTCTTTAAAACTATATTTTTGAAAAAAAAATATGGTTATTAACCATAAAAGAAAAATTGGATACCATAACTTGCCATTGTTTCAATTTCAACATTCACCTGTTGTTTATGCCGGTATTCTTACATAGGAGTTTCATAATAATTTTTGACCACTTTAATATCTGTTAATTAATTGACGGTAACTGATAAAAATTATGCTTGAGTAAATTTGCACCCATATAAATTTGCATAAAACCTTCAATCTATTTGTATCAATTAAGAATTTTTTATTTTATAAGAATTTTTAAATTCTGATAAATTCATATTCACTTGATATTTTAGTAAAAACGGGAAATATAGAACTGATAAAACTAGTACGTTAGTAATTAAAACACAAAAAAAAAGTGAAAATTTTTTTCCAGCTGTGCAAAGTTAGCAGTTTGTGACATATTTTTTGTCCTTTCTGAATATATTCTTTATATATCTGTTTCTATGAAATTTAACCTGTTTAGCTTTATCCATCAAACCGAATATGTTTTTAATAATAATAGTAAAAATAATAGTAATAATCCATTCATTGTTTATAAAACAAATCAGCATAACCGTGGTTGCCTAATGCTTAAACAGGTCTGATTTTAACTACATTTATCCTTGCAATGATTAACTGTGTTAGCATTTAGCCTCTTGTTAATACTAGTTAATTACTAAGTTATAATAACAAAATATTAATAGTAACAAATTAATAATAAATTTATTGATCGTTATTACTAATAAACCATTATTATTATTATTATTACTAGCAAACGTGCCCGTCTTTGACGGAGTCAAAAATTCGATGCTAGATGGTATTTCAAATATCATTAGAAATTATAGAATAGCAGAAAATATTAGAAATTATAGAATAGCAGAAAATATGATTATTAGCACAGGTTAAGCAAATGCTTCTGTATACACCACGATAGCTGTCTCTCCTTCAGGTTCATGGAAGAACAAAGAATTGGAACCTCTGCCTCTTGTGCAAGCAAACTACAGTTGACTATGTGAGAAAAACTTGGTATCACTCACTTCAAATTCTTGCGGTAGATAGAGTTTCTCCTTGCGACTTTGTTTTCGTCATTGCAAAACAGAGGCTGAGAGGTTATTGCAATGCTTTGAACTGAAATGGATAGTGGTTCGGAATCAATGGTATGCGTAGTAAACACACAGACTCCTCAGTCATGATGTCCGCGCGTCTATGACATATCTATGCAGAGCACGAACTCAGAGTCGTGCCCCGTGGCACATTTTCGAGGCACTGAAGTTTTGTAACATAAAATTTGTTACTGCTACTAAATCGCAGCATGATTGGTGCTCCTACTTTAAGTTCTTACTGAAGAGTACCCAGTCCAGGAGCAGTCACGGAGTCAAGAAATTCAGTTGGATAATATGAACTGCTTCCTCATCATTAATCACTTTGTTTACTGACTTGTAAGTTCTATCTTCGGCTTGATATAGCGTAAGAACTTGTTTGTTGATTTTTTCTGCCTGTTCAATAGTAAGGGTTGAGAATTTCTCGTTCACAAGGCCGTTAATTCTGAATAGATAGTACATTTTATTTTCTTAAACTCCGGGAAACACCTTGTCAATAAGCTCAAATATTGACAATATATTCATATGCGCAAATAAAATTAAAATGAATTAACAATATCATGTTGTTGCTACACCTGTATATTTTTAAAATAAACATGTTTGTGAAGTTAGCAAAACACAGCTTAAAAGTTCATAACATCGCTTCTACACTGAATTTTTAATCCATTCAGAGCCTACATTTTAAGTTAGATATACAAAAATCTACGGTCAAAGTTTCAGCTCGCTATGCCTCATGGTGGCTGAGGTTACTTGTGACAAAATTTTGCGAACAAACCGTCCGCATGAAATTTTTCTAAGGGTGGATTCGGTTTCTTTAATGAATCAAACGTAATGAAAACTTGAAAACCCTATCTTTTATTTATACAGATTATTATTGTTTTTTTTAACAGTTACTAATTTATAATTAACAAGTAGTAATTAGATGTCATATTGTTAAAGTAAATACATTTATAAACATTTTATGCATAAATTATTTCATTAACCATAATAATTAATAACAACAATAATAAATATTGATTTGGAAAAAAGATTATTTAAGTCTTCTGAATTCATTCATCCGTTCTACATTAGACAGTCACAAGTCTTCAGCCTTTCCTCTCTTTGGATAGTTCTTCCCATGTTTCCAAATTTAAAACCTCTTTTATTCTTTATGCTCCTGTATGTTTGATTATACTTTTATCTTTTCTTGCCTAAAGGCCACCAGTTTATATCTGTTGATGTGGGTGTCATTTTATTTTCTAATGTGATATAAATATATTGTAAAAGATGATGGTAGATTATAGGAAACATTTAAATTGAATTATGTCTATTTATTATCTTTTGTTCTGGGGGGCTGCTGGTTCTTGTACTGATAAAAGGTAGGGTGTGTCAGATTAAGGCTTTCTGAATTGTTTGATGTGAGATTAAGAAGGCAGTTATTAAGACTAATCAGGATTTCTGTTGGGTTATATAATTAGTGCGTTGTAGTTGATATGGCAAGGCTGAGAAGAAAGGGAGAAAACAGGTGGGGCAGAGAAATGAATTATTCATGCAGCATTGGTGTGCTGGCAAGGGTGGTCCAAACCTGACTAGTCTTGTCTTGATAACTCATAGGATAGACTTGAATGAACTGAACCCATACACTGTGAACAATTCCTGAAGGCTCTTCTCTTCTTTTCCTTCTTCCTCTACTAAATGGTTTGCTTTATCGAAACACTCCAAACTGGTCAGTTGATTATCTCACCAACGGCCTTCAAGAAAAGCTGTCTTGGGTGAACTAAAAAGCGATACTGCACTTCCTTGGAATTCAAATGTAATTAGTGAAACTCTTTCACTCTCTCCTCAACATTTTTTTTTCTATCTTGATTGACTCTAATTTATAGGTATCGTTCCTTTTCCTGATTATATACAGGGTTCAGAAAAATTAACTGTCCAAAAAAAAAAGATAAAAATATTTATATTTAAAAAAATTGAATGATCTGTACTGAACTTTACTATAAGTGAAGGTAATGTCAAAATAATTGACAATCAATTTAATAACTTAATTTATTTGAATTAATTTTTTCTACTTCAACAATGAGTACGAAACATTTAGTTTTTTTTCGTACGCCTGTTTAAGGTACATTTCTGAATTATTCTTTTAGCAGTCCAGTAAACTTCGTAAAAAAACTGTGTCAAAGAAGATGAACATCATCGGAGAAATGCACATCATTAAATGTCAGAGAGGTGGTCGAGTGCCGCTAAGTCGTCACTTTTAGGTCTACCTTAATATCCAATAGGATTTGGTAGTTGGTCGTCCCACGAAGGGACGTAACTATTTAACCCAGTACGAGGTCCTACTCAAGAGTATCACTTTTCCGATCCACCGGACAACTTATGGATCTTACCCAGTGGTAAGGATCGATTGTCTAGCTCCCTCTTGTTGCTATGCAGTTGACCTCCCGAGAAGATACTGTTTCTCACACTGCGACTCCCTAGAAAGTCCCTAGAGGACCACAAGTCCAACGCCCTATGTTGGATACCCTAGATAAACTCCGCATGGACTAATTCCCACCCCCGTGGTACCGACAGTGTTTTAAAAGCTCTTGGGTAGAACTGCAGACCTAGGCCCTACTGAGCCTGTCATGGCTGCAGGTGGGGTCAGTGGCCACAAAGCCTGTTGACCAGTCTAAGCAATCACCAGGACCTACTGCCTGCTCTAGACACCGACGGATAGACAAACGGGAGTCAGAGAGTCTGCCTCCCCACAGAAGAAGAACACTTCTAGGGGTGAAGCCACTGACCCGTCCAGAGAGCCACACATCAATAAATTCTCCTCTCCTCATTACAACAATGAGGGCAGGTCAAAGTGGCAAAAACACCAATTCTGTGAAGGTAGATAAGAAATCATTACCGATGTTTGCAAACAAAAAGACGCCACAATTTTATTTCTTGGTAAAGAAGATGGAATGGGCTTGGTCAAAAGAACCTTCCACGCCTTCCCTTCTTCCGATTACCTAAAATGTTCCTTTACCACACTAACTTGTTTATAAGCAATGGTTCTCTTGACGGGACTAAACGGTAAACCTAACTGTGCTTGGTTTAATTCTAAACCCTCTTTTGCTAAGATATCCGTTCATTTAGTTTCTATAATCCTACAATGAGAGGAGCATCATTGGAAAACTAGGTTATATCGTCCGTAAAATTCCCTGAATCTGTTAACAGCAGCTGACCACAGGCGTTAGATCGGTATCCTCATTACTCGTCACCACCATGATGCTGATTACGAATGCGCAAAGAACTACAATCTTGAGATCTGTACTTTAGAAGGCTTCGGGTTACAGGGTTATCTAGATTAATTAATATAACATTTTTTACTAATAACCTAGTAGATTTCTCTCAATTATAGTAAGTTTTATGTAACTTAAACGTTTTATACATTATTTATTTTATCAACGATGAATTTTTACTAATCAATATTTTAATGGAAAATCATACGATGTGAAATGTTGGAGTGGCTATCCACGAGGGAACACACTTAGACCAAAGATCGGACTTCTGTGATTGCATAAAATGAATATTCTAGATTGGGAGTCCTAAATTTTGCCTAACTAAAGTGTTTTTAATTAGAGATCTAAGATAAGTATGTGGCATCGTACAGGCTTGGGAACGACGGCTTAAGGGCCTCTTTTAGGGACGACGTACTCAAAAATTGTTTTTACCTCCCACGTGAATAAATCGAGGATAGATGTGTATCAAACCCCCAATCTATCAGTCCAGAATCAAGCACATAAGCCACTGGGCTACCATGGCCCATTGATTTTGTTAATATTATATATGTTTCTTCCTAATTGAGAATTTATTGATCTTGCTTTCTAACGGATCTAAAGAAAAACTAAATTTTTGCTTACTAAAATTAAACTCCATTTACAACTCTATTTGGTGATATAGCAGTAAGCAATTTTTACGAAAACAACTTATAATTATAAATTTTATAGAAAGCTATTCCTTGTATATTCACATTTAATTTGATCAAATATTTGTTTTAAAAAAAGCTGAACACGAGAATACGTTTCAGTAGTGCACCAAGGTCATATCTTGTTGCGCTTAATATGTTTTCTATAGTATTATAAATCCCTGTAATACATCTGAATCATTTTCTTTTCTTATTAGATCAAAGGCTAAAGGAAAGTAAAGTTCCATAACATGTTCCACCTAATAAAAGTCCTCAAGGCTTAAGTTCTCCTGATCGTCCATGAACCGATTTTAAACACATATCCACATAAAAGTATCCAACTTTCTAAAAAAAACCTAATTCAAATTTTTCACTGTATTTTTCCTTAATTTATCAATAACACAATATAAAAGAATACAAATCACCGATACTGATACTGTGATGCGGATTTTAGTTTCTTTGACTATTGTATTTTTTTTTTGTTGCATCATGCGTTAATTTTATTATGTTTTTTTATCATGTACATACGATTATATGTGCTAAATGTCAGTTTTATGTGACTCTGATCAGGTCCAATAGTTTTATTAAAAGATTCTACACCCATTTCCAATTTTCATACTGAAGTTTTCACATTGGTTATACGAAAAAATAAAATAAGTAAGAGTATTCAAAGCAAACACTGAAAGAAAAATCAACTCTTAGATCATAGTGATAAATTCAAACTGAGTAGGAAATATTGTCACTATGTAAAAAATCTTTGACAGGGTCACAAAATTAATGAAAAATTTTTGAAGATCTTAACTGATGATTCTAAATTTTTGTCATACTTATTTTATTGTATCTATCTATCAATGTTTTCACTTTTTCACCTTTGTTCTTTTTCTTATTTTCCTTATCTTTTTCTTATTTTTGATATTTTGATATCCTTTTTTTGAGGATGTCGAAATATCAAAAGTATGGAGAAGCGAATGTCTTTACTCTTTCTCATATTTTGATTAGTTTGCAGTCCTGTTTCTACAAGTACATCTATGAATGTCTAAAACCACAGAAAACAACTTTGAAATGGAATTAAATAGTTCTTGTCGAAGTCCCAGAATGAATGATGTGACTATATGACTGGTTACTCTTTCGAAGATCTTGGTCCTATTTTAGAATTGCGTACTGCAACTTTAGACAATAATCTTTATTTATTGTGAAATATTCAGTACATGTTTAATTTTTCTGAGGTTAAGGATAAAACATCTGAAGGTACTTTTTTTCATAATTACTATAATTTACCGTGAAGTAACAACTAGTTCTGTTAGAAACTTTAATTTAAGGGACACACATATATTTTCTTAGACGTAAGTAATTAGAATTAATGTTAGTGCTGACTAATTTATCTTACGTTTCATCCGTCCCGTGGCACTAATAAGTCCCAAGAAGGTCTACTTTTACCAAATACCTTGCCCTACCAACCTAAATTATCCTCCACATAGTCTTACATCCTTTCTCTTGTCAAATCCTGTTTCTCCACTTTCACTGTGAAATTCTATTAAGCTTGATCCTGGATGATGAAAATGATGACAATCCATTCGATCAGAATCCTTCTAAATCTATTTGAATGTGAAAGCTAAATTCCAGAATCACTTAACATTTCAGTTTATTAAGAAACCTGTTAATCTGACTTATCCGAAAGTGTCAATATACCCTATTAAATACTTCTGTAAACAGAAAATATTCAAAACACTATTTGTTCTGATATTTCAACTAGAAATAATTCCATTTTAGATTTCTAATTTTTTTTTCTTTTAAAAGAAAACTATTTAATATGCAACAAATATTCAATATTTATAAGAAAATGTTTTTACTGTAGACTGCAAAAAAATTAGAATACATATCTGTCTTTTTCTGCGTAATTTACTGCAATTTCTGTTTAAACTCAAAGATAAATTTTGACTTTTCGCTATGTCCTCTCCATTAACAAGGGAAAAGGTTAATATTAAACATAAAAAATAATACTTGTACGATTTAATTTGCATTAATAAAAAAATGTGTCACACATATTATTCTTGTTTACATTTATATATATATTATATATATATATATACTTGTAAATTTATATATATATATAGGTGAAAATGGCATTATTTTAACGGATTGGTATAGGAAGCCTACCAGTGCAGGAAGAATATTGAACTATCACTCCTCTCATGCTATAAACCAAAAATTGAATTGTGTTCAAAATTTAGTTAAGAAGGTTGTTGAAATTAGTAGTCCATGTTTTCTAAAAGAAAATAAGAAAAGGGTAAAGTCATTGTTGCAGAAAAATTGTTATCCAAACAACTTAATTGAACGTTATTGGTTTAAATATACAAGAGAACAACCAGAACATTCCAATCAAAATCATGCTGAACTTGAAGTTTTAAATAAAAAGTATTTCAAATTTCCGTATGTTGAGGGCTTATCACAATCAATTAGAAAAGTTTTCAAACGAAATGTACCTGAAGTTACATTGGCATTTTATAACAAAAGAAAAGTCAAGTCTTTATTTTCAAATTTGAAACAAAAAATACCAAAGGAGTTACAAAGTAACCTCATTTATGCGATCAATGTAAAGACTGCGACAAGCGTTATTACGGAGAAACAAGTCGTTTTTTAAAAGAAAGACTTTATCAACATTCTTATTCAATAAGAACTAATAAAAGTAACGCAACTGCTTTAGCATTCCATGCTTTAAACGAAGGTCACATGTTCGATTTTGAAGAAGCAATTATAGTAGATAAAGAACAGGATGAGCAAAGAAGAAAGACCCTCGAAATGCTATATATTTAAAAAAGATCTAAGTTCAGTTAATCATAGAAGTGACATTACCAATTTGAACACTATTTATTCAGGAGTGTTAAGTTGATTTTAGTGAAATTTAATTTCCTTAGTTCCTTTTTGTGTTCTTTGAGTGAACAGTGTTCGGTTTACATGTAATTGTAATCAGTCTGGTCCAAGTTTTTGACCAGTTAAGATGTTAGTTCACTAACTATCTATTGTTACTTCATTTTATATAATGTAAATTTCATCATTTTTCTAATTCGAAAATTCTGACTTCTGTAAGTTCATAAAAATATTTATTGCTTTTCTATTACTTCTACTTGAATATATATTTTTGTTTTTTCACAATTGTAATATTCCATTTTGATGTTAGTTATATGTTGATGTTTATATATGATTTCTTGTCATCCTTTGTTTGTAGGCCTATGAAAAAGGTTTTAAATAAAACCGAAACGTCGGCATTGAGAGTTTGATTTTGATCCTGGAAAATTGACCGAATCCCGATTTTATTATACACCTATTCTATCCAACGGTTGATATATTATTCAATTTTTTATATATATATATATTATTAAAATAAGCAACAGCTTCTGCATTGACCAGTTTCTTGTTGACACTCTCTAGTTTTCGTATCGCTTTGCGGTGAGACTCTGGTAGCATCCAAAGAAGGTTAGCAAAAGACATTAACACACACAATAAACATAGGTCAAACACGAAAAACTAAATTTTAATCACTGTTTTAATCACTAAATTAACAAACTAAATAAAAATATGTACAAGCTTTCGTATTTTTATTTAGTTTGTTAATTTAGTGATTAAAATTTAGTTTTTCGTGTTTGGCCTATGTTTATTGTGTGTGTTAATGTCTTTTGCTAACCTTCTTTGGAAGCTACCAGAGTCTCACCGCAAAGTGATACGAAAACTAGAGAGTGTCAACAAGAAACTGGTCAATGCAGAAGCTGCTGCTTATTTTAATAACATATGCTTAAGGGAAGACCTGCTGCCATTGTACAAATATATATATATATATATATATATTATATATATATTATGTTTGAAAAAATTTAAATTGATTTACATTTTAATAAATGTGACGTAGATATATGTCTATATATTTAATCTTTACCTGAAGAAAATAAAGAGATTTATGTACGATAAATTGCTTTGAAGAACAAAAATAGTTATAGAGAAAAAATTAATATAAAGCTGTTGAGAGGTGCTCTACAGATCTTTTTTAAAATATGGTAGTCTTTTACGTTTCTTTCTGTGATGAATGATGCAAGCAGAATGATGGATTTGAAGGAACACATGTTATTACTGTGGGTGCGAGTAAATTCAAATTGAGGTTGGAGCAAAGAGCCTGCGGACCAAATGGTCACGTGTGGTCAGCCCGAAGGCGAGGTCAATGTCTGACCTTGGACGAGGAATGCATTGTCAGCTCCCATGCTGTGCAGTCTGTATGCTACCATTGCATTTCTCATTTCCTTCAGCGAAATTCGAATCCCTCTTCTTTTCCTTGCTTCAGTCATAGGTTTCTCTTCCCTGTTGAGGTGGCTAGTATCTTTGCTATGTTGTTCAAAAGTTTTTGTTAAAAAAAACAATGAAATACAACTTGATTTAGTTGATTTTTTTCAACATCTTGAATATTCTAAAAAAAAATTATTACTTTATTACCAAAAGATCTTTTTCTTTTTTTTTTTTACTCTGGATGTCCTAAATTTGGGCCAACTGAAGTTGATTAAAAATAGGGATCTTTCAAGTACCAGTGCCTGATGTAGTACAGGCTGGGACTCTCGGAACCACGACCCTTCAGAGTTTGTTACCATCTACGTAAAAAAAATCGAGGGCACCAACATAACAGCATCCAAACCCTGTTATTACTTGGAGTTTACTAAATCATCTGGAGTTTATTATAATTTATCGTGAGTTTACATAATTTATAGTATCGTAATAATATATATATATAAATAAAATAAATTCAAAACGAAGGAAACACACAGAAAGACACATACCTAACTCACATCGATATTTCAACCATCGTCGTCATTAGGAGGTGTGAAGAGCGAAGAGTGCCGCAGGAAGGCAGGGCGGTGAGTCACTGCCTCCGGTGAGTCACACCTCCTGATGACGACGATGGTCGAAATATCGATGTGAGTTATGTCTGTATCTTTCTGTATGTTTCCTTCGTTTTGAATTTATTTTATTAAAAAAAGTCCGCTGGACCGTTTCTTTTAATTATATATATATACTCCTGATGATGAACAACAGTTTGAAATATTGAGAATTTAGTAAGTGTGCTTTTTATTCTTTTTTTCTGTGTCGCGTTGTGTAATTTAAATTTATATATATATATATATATATATATATATATAGAAATATAGAGGAAATGTCGGCTTAAAGGTGTTAAATTGTTTGAAGCTGGACCGAATGTTGTTAAAAAAGAAAATAAGTGTTCAATATATGTTAACAACCTACATTAACAGGTACAAAGAGGCTTGTTCAAAAATACTATTTTATTACACTCAGGAAACTTCAAAGTGTGATCACCTGTTGGGAACACAATATTTAAGTTTGAGTCACAGGCAAGTTGGCGATATTTCAAACGGTAGGGAAATGTATTTAATAAATCCCATTTTGCTGTCAAAGTTTATCTCCTGTAGAACGGTTTATAACCGAAATGATCTAGAATCATGAGTGCCAGTATCTCTTTTGTACTGCCTAGTTGAAACTTTATTATATATATACTCAATATGTCTTTAGTCTCCATGACAGGGCATTAACTGGACATTAATAAACTCGCATGTGACTAATTCTGGATAAACACCCTGCTCCACAATTTCGTGAGGCAAAAAATACTGCAAATAATTTGCAAACCTGATCAACTACTCGCAGGACAGCATTTTTCATCATTAATTATTTTCAGAGAGTACTTAAGTTAAGTACCTTCATAACAGATTATACACTATACATTTTTCCTTTTCTTCTGCTTCCTCTATCTTTGAATCAGTTAATCTTGGGAATTTATTCCCCTATAGGGTAATGAGATCCTTTCAAACTAGTGAAAGTAGCCGATGTGGGCAGAATCTTTGATGCATTGATAACTTTATTACTTATTCCACTGAGTAACGTTACATGATCAAGTAATGTCGACAATGACTTAATAGATAGTAATATACTCTGTTCTTATTGTGGCGATATTTACCGCTTAACTGTATCCTTTGTCATGACTTATGAACTGATCTAGGATTCGTCTCTGACGAAGACTGTTACGGCTGAATGATCTTAGTTTTTTTTCTCATTTCTTTCTATGGTTTGGACTGTTATTTTACGTGTTTATTGTGAAATATTGTTAACTCATATATATATATATATATATATACCCTCAAAATTCGAAAAAACGATCCAAACTGGACGCAAATCAGTTCAAACATGAAGAAAAGCAACACACAGAGAAAGAGACACACTTACGAGAAAAGAGAATGGGCGACCAAGCACGCCGAAAACACAACAGTTTCCTGCCGTTGTGTTTCCGGCGTGCTTGGTCGCCCATTCTCTTTTCTCCTGAAGACGGATCATCCGAAAATTTGAGTTTGTAAGTGTGTCTCTTTCTCTGTGTGTTGCTTTTCTTCATTTTTGAACTGATATATATATATATATATATATATGTATAAGTGAATTAAACAACCACAATAAACAAATATATATTAGATACAATGCTCTAAGGCCTTTCGTTACAACATCATCAGAGAGCTAAATGAACTAAACAAAAAATATAATAACAAATTAACCTGTTTGATTGAAGTCTTCAGGATTTCTGGTATCTCTGCCGGAATTTAATTTTCCTAAAGTTGAAGGAGTCTTGATATGCTTTATCTGCTTTGATATATTTTTGATTATACTATCCTCATAGATGCATATAAACTTATAAGATGTTGGACTCACAGCGTTCCACGGACCCCCAAAATCTCAAAATATTATTATTCCTTGAGGACTCCATAGTTATAGTGCAGTACAAACTAGTAGAAATATTTAACATGCTAGCATCTTTTCTGCCCTGACACTTCTTGTCACTTGACTATCCCAAAGAACAAAAAAGAGATTTGATTTCTAAAATCAGTGATTTTCTTGCACCAGCTCAAAATGTTTACAGCAGTGTTTTCCAAAGTGGGCGGTGCTGTGATATCGGGGGGGGGGGGGGGATGCAAAAAGGAGCGGGGATTCTATTTCCATAAATTGAAAATGTTCATGCAATATAATTTCTAAATTTAAGTAAAAACACGAGATGTAAACTTCTAGGAAACAGTTTCTTAAAATTACCTGTTTTGATAATTCATTTTTATGTTAAAAGTATATTCTTACCTAAGTTTCTTTTATTGTTTATTAATTCTTTCGCATAAATATGCTATGAAACAAAACATCTATTGGATTCTAAGTAAATATTCGATTAGTAATTATTTTAATTTAATTATTAAAATGTTACTCATTTGGTTATTTAGTCTAGGAATCGGATTACTATTCAAGAGTGTTGAGTTATAGGTTTATGGACCTAAGGGGGCGGTCACTCGAAAAAGTTTGGGAAACACTGGTTTACAGGATTATCATGTTCTTAGGATTACTAGAATAAACAAATATATACCAAGTTATTTTAAAATATTTACAAAGAACTACATTATTTAAACCGGTTGTTGCAAGCGTGGTCGACATGGTCCTCTAGGAGTCCACAGAAGATTACGAGGGGTCCACGAGGAAAAATAATATTTTTGGGATCCATAACACGAAGTTTGTAATAAATTATAAGTTTATATTACTATATCAGGATAGCATAACTAAAAATATATCAAAACCTAGCGTAACTGTAAAGATAGTCAAACATAAAGACCAATAGTTTCGTCTGTTTATAATAATGCTATAACATTTAAATATAATTGAAAATTGATATTTTTCCTATTTATTTGCACCAACTTTGTAAAATGTTAATAAAAAAATAGATTGTTGTTTTAAAATGATTTTTGATTTCGATATGATGTAGTAAAACTAATGAAATTATTTCATATGTACAGTCTTTAAGATTTGTTAAATATTTTTTTGGAAATGTTTAACTTTAATATAATAATAATAATAATATTGTAGTGCCCACGGGGAGGCCCGTTTTTTAAGTACCCGTTCAGAAGAAATATACATATATCTGAGCTTTAATAAATATCAGAGTGAATTATTTGAAATTAAATACAATATATGAATGTTGAATTGCACTATTGAGGTTCTTAACAGTCTTAACAGGAGGATTTTTATGGAAAATGACTTACTTCATCCTAAACCTTAATAAAACGTGACGTGGAGATGTTTTTAAAATCCCCCCGTTTGAGTAATTACCACACTATGAAATATTGCACAAGTAATACATTTTTCTCTTAAAAACGATTTTTGGTAAGAAATATATAAAGAAAATCAACTGATTAAGTCAAAAAGTGCAATCAATTTATCGATAAAATTTAATTTTTTAAAAACATATTTAGTGAGAAAACCACAGCTGATTGAGAAAAATGGATGTCATTTTTGGATTTAGTGGTGTGAATAGTCTTGATTCAGTTAAAAAGGTAGAAAATTTGCAAAATTGTAGTTCTAAGTCAGTTATTTATTTAAAATGTTTAATTCTATTTTTTTTGGCTTAAACTTAGAATATTCCTGGAGAATATAAGATTGTGATGAAGAGTGCCAGGTGAATTTCTTTAATCCATAACAATAATTCACAGTCTACATTTGCGTAATCTTTAACCTTTATTAGACAGTAAAATATCTCTCATTCTTGATATGATGACATTTATACATAACAAGGCTTATGTCAACTGCATTTCACTTTGGCAGTTCCTGTTGGAGAATAAAAGTTCAGCATCGTCAGGCATGGTAATTGCCTTGGTTGGGTGACCACATTGGAAAAAAAAAACATAATTTCCTCTACTCAATAATAATTTAATGTGCAAATTATAGCCAATGGTATAAAAGAACATAGCTTCAGTGAAACATTGTGAATATGTATTGTTGGTATAAATGAAGTTATTGGTGGGAAGTGCGTATATAATATACTAGCAAACGTACCGTCTTTGAGGGAATCAAAAATTCTATTATACTTGGTATTCCAAAATATCAATTATAGTATTATACTAATACTATAATTAGAAATTATAGAATAGTAGAAAATATAATTATTAGTACAGTGTTAAACAAATGCCTCTGTATACACCACATTAGCTGTCTGTCCTTCAAGTTCACGGAAGAACAAACAGATGGAACCTCTGACTCTTGAGCAAGTAAACTATAGTTGACCATGTGAGAAAAACTTGGTCTCGCTAGCTTGAATTCCTGCGTTAGATAAAGTCTCCCTTTTGCGACTTAGTTATCGTCATTGCGAAATAGACTCTCAAAGGACTTTGCAATCATTTCAACGGAAACAGACAGTGGCTCGGAATCAATGGTATGCGTGGTATACACACAGACTCCCCAATACAACATCCAGTCATTATGTCCGCCTCTATGGCATATCTGTGTGGAGCACGAACTCAGAGTCGTGTCCCTTTGCACAGTTTTAGGGCACTCATGTTTCGTAACATGAATCTATTTATTCGTAATGGATAGTACATCCTCAACTCTGGGAAACACTTTTTCAAAGATGTCAAATACGGAATATATGCATATGCTCCAATGAAATTGAAATCAACTAACAATACCTACTTGCCACACCTGTGTATTTTCAAAACAAACTTGTCTGTGAAGTTAGGAAAATACGCTTAAAGCCCCATAACTTCGTTTCTGTACTGAATTATGAATCTATTTAGAGCCCGTATTTTAAGTTAGGCATATGCAAATCTAGTGTCAAAGTTTCAGCCCGCCATGTCTTATGGTGGCTGAGTTTACTTGTGACAAACGTTTTTGGTTTAAACGTCCATAACCTCACTTCTACGTTGAATTTCCAATCAATTCAGAGTCTATATTTTAAGTTAGACCTACAGAAATCTACTGTAAAAGTTTCAGCTTGATATGTCTTATGGTAGCTGAGTTTACTTGTGACAAAGTTTTGCGGACAAACAGACAAACCGACAGAAATTTTTCTAAGGGTGGATTCGGTTTCTCCAATGTATGAAACGTAAAGAAAACTTGAAATGAGTCAGTTCTAAGGAATGTACAGACAAAATCATTATTTTATTTATATAGATTCGATTTTGAATAAATCGAAGGACAAAGTTGCTATTGAACCCCGGACCTAATACTCCATAGGCGAGCACTATTCCACTGGGCTAACCTATCCATTTACATTTAAACATGATTTTTAAAGAGAGTAATATAAGGAAACAATTTTAACGATTTGGGGGAACAGCAGCTAAAAATAACCTGTTTTTAACTTTTTTCAAAACAAAAATGAACTAAGTAGTATGAAGGAACACCTTTATTAAATTAATTACTGGCTAATAGTAGTACAAACTGTTGAACTAATAATATGGGTATTCGTAATTATGTGAACTAACAATATCTCTGCGCTCTTGCAGAATTGAATTAGTAATTAATTTTGGGCGTTTTTGACATACTATCTCCTTGAAATACAATATACAATTAAATCTAGACACATGGGAATCAATTCGTTAAAGGATTGTAGTAATGAAAACATTACAACACTAGTAAAATATTCTACAAATATAATTCTTTACAGCATAAAACATTATTGTTCTTTTTTCATATTGAACAATTACGCAACTTGATGGAGTTATTTTATTCTAAGAAAATAAATTCGTTTGATACAGACAGTATAATAGATTGTCTATGGAGGTAATTATCGGATTTATAGGGAAAGACAATGAACTAATCTAATGAATACGTGATCTAACAAAACGTGCAGTTTCGGTTGCAAACAGTAATGTTCTTTTTATTGGTCAATTCAGAGATTTTTATGACAAAATTGACTTAGCAACTGTTATACGATGGAAAACAAAAATGTATATCTTTGAAATAACTTTGATGTATTCATAAATTTTGATGATTTAGTAGGATATAGATTAGATAATCAATTGAAACCAACTTTTGGTAAAAACATTTTTTATATATATATATATATATAATCAGTACGAATGAAAATTTTACGATGGCCAATCACTTTTTAGTATTCCCTCAATTTAAATAGGTAACTAATCTTTACTGTGACCTCAAAATAGTAGAAAATGTTAAAATAGGAAGCCAAACCCTAGACCTATAACTTTTCACGACTCAAGAAGACCAATGTATACGGAATAAGCTATACCGAATACCTAATAAAAGAGTACAGACATTAATTAATGACTCCACAAACACAGCAGTGTTATAACTCAGCAGCAGTAGGTCTGTGACCTGATCTGCTAATTACAACGAGCACTACAGTGCGTGGAAAGAATCGTTGGTCGTAGGTTGAAAGAAAATATTTATGTTCTAAAAATACTCATGATTCCCTGTTAATCTTTTCTCAATCCACTTGGTCTTTCGTTAAATGAAGACACTTTTTTTACTTCAAAATGAACGAAAACATTTATTTTCATGGCTGTAGCTTGTGAGATGTAATTTTGTTGATACTTCCTCTGTTAATGTTTCATTTCTCACTCTTTTGTTGTCTACATTGAACTTTATTTGTCGTATTTTCATCGAAAAAGCATTTATATGTAAAAAAATATTTAGCAAATGATTTTTATTTTTTATAAAACTGTACATATAGTTTGAACTCCACCATATAAAAATACGTTCATATATATATGTATAACAAAGCAAGTAGAAGTAGTATGAAGTAGCATTTTTTCGGATACTGTTTCTTCTTCTACAGAGTTTGAAAGAAGGTTATATTTCTACAGAAATATATCATCAATTGTATTCCTTGCTTATGTAACTTAAGTTTTAAAATGTAACTTAAATTTTCAAATTTATTTTATAAAATTCTTCCAACTTAATTGTCTCAGTAAACTAGAGCAATTATTTTGGGGAATATCAAAAA
>JAPFBL010000955.1:0-43562 GCA_026182355.1 Hermatobates lingyangjiaoensis | reverse complement strand
TTCTGCTTTTTTTACTAACTAAAAGAAATAAGTAAAAGATTTAAACATAGCCACTGGCATTGTAGTGAATTTAGTTAAAACATTTCACTGTTCGTGTGCCGCATGTTTGAGACCTCAGTTATAAATGAATTATTTACGAAGCAAATTCTGTCTTCTTCAAGGAACCAAACAAATATGCACAGTTTTATCTTGTTTTATTTTGACCACCTAGTTCATCTCTCAGGTATTATATGAGGCGTCCAGTGTCAGAGGGGCGAACCGTCACATTTACCAGTTTTGAGTTAGGCATGGAATATGAAAGACGCAACCCTCCTCTATATGTATACAAAGATTGGAAGCTATATTGGCACTTATGACAAGTTTGTAGAAGCTCTAGCATAGCTTGTTTTTTCACGTGTTGGGAGCCGATCAACTCTGGAGAATGAATGACAGGTGGGTGACAAAATAATGATCTTGATTGTGATACACTTCAGAGACAAAATCATGAAAATTCGAATAGTATAATTAATGCACTAATGAATAATGCAATTAAGTATAATTAATTACAACACTAATGTCGTGGTCTAAATGCTTAATTCACATTATAAAGCAAACATTAGCAACATAACAACATTCATTGCTCCAGTAATGCATCAGTGTCAAGATTTTCCAAAATTAATTAATTAAAAAATTAATTATTAAAAATTAGTTACTAATATCAGCAAATGGGTATTCAATGATCTTATTTTGATCTTAATGCAATCATTTTATTATGTTTTTGTATGTTTATTACTATAAATGTCATAATTTTCAAAATGTGGCTATTTTTCTAATTTTTTTTTGACATTTGAAAATTTTTTAATATGTTTTTTTTTCAGTTCTCATAACAATGTATGGGTAATGAAATATTATAATTATGTGGTATAAGTAATGTTGTGCTACTTCTTGAGAGTTGGGAAACTTCCAAATCTTTAAATCTAATTATCTCAAAACTATAATTTGGCTAGCTCGCCCCTCTGACACTGGACGCCTCATATAAATTGATACAAAAACTATCTTGGTTGTGACTTCCGTTATTTATGCTGCAAATAATATTGTTTATTTTTGTTCTTATAGGCTCCAAGAAACCCACCGATCCTAAGGAAGTGGCCAAAACTAAAAAGAAGTAATTCGCATTGGAGTCCTGCATTATTTATGTATTAATATACATAATAAGTTGTAAAGGTTATGTAAATGCCTTCCTAGTCATATTTATATCCTCAAAAAATTGTGATATTTTGTTTTTTAATATTGTTTATATTCGAATTTGTAAATTATTAAATTATTTATGTTCAAGTCTGGTGTAGAGTTTGTGTAATAAGTTGTAAAGGTTATGTAAATGCCTTCCTAGTCATATTTATATCCTCAAAAAATTGTGATATTTTGTTTTTTAATATTGTTTATATTCGAATTTGTAAATTATTAAATTATTTATGTTCAAGTCTGGTGTAGAGTTTGTGTAATAAGTTGTAAAGGTTATGTAAATGCCTAAAAATCTAATTTTTAGGTTAATGATGTCTAAATAACCTGAAATTACATCCAGATTTAAGAAATTCTAACTGAATGCCAGATATGTGAAATATACTAATATTTTTGGCAGAAAAAGAGCAGCTTATTTGTAGAAATCTCTTAGCTTTACTGCTGTTAAATTATTTTTAAATTAATTTCATCTTGGGGCATCGGGCTTAAAAAGAAACCATCAAAGGATTGATAAATTTTAACTTTTATTGACATTTACACACAAAATCATTCTTTAGGAATGACACTTATAAAAACAATATATGAACATATAAACTAAGATTTTCCTGACTAGTATATAACACAAAAGAAATGTAATCCATAGAAGACATGTAATAAATTATTTATGTTCAAGTCTGGTGTAGAGTTTGTGTAATAAGTTGTAAAGGTTATGTAAATGCCTTCCTAGTCATATTTATATCCTCAAAAAATTGTGATATTTTGTTTTTTAATATTGTTTATATTCGAATTTGTAAATTATTAAATTATTTATGTTCAAGTCTGGTGTAGAGTTTGTGTAATAAGTTGTAAAGGTTATGTAAATGCCTAAAAATCTAATTTTTAGGTTAATGATGTCTAAATAACCTGAAATTACATCCAGATTTAAGAAATTCTAACTGAATGCCAGATATGTGAAATATACTAATATTTTTGGCAGAAAAAGAGCAGCTTATTTGTAGAAATCTCTTAGCTTTACTCCTGTTAAATTATTTTTAAATTAATTTCATCTTGGGGCATCGGGCTTAAAAAGAAACCATCAAAGGATTGATAAATTTTAACTTTTATTGACATTTACACACAAAATCATTCTTTAGGAATGACACTTATAAAAACAATATATGAACATATAAACTAAGATTTTCCTGACTAGTATATAACACAAAAGAAATGTAATCCATAGAAGACATGTAATACATGATATTAAAAATTATATGTCAATATAATAGTTCTAAGACCAAAATTAAAAATTACAATACACAGAAGGAAATATCATATCGATTTTAATATAAAATTTGTCATAGAAAAATATTGCATAATTTTTAAAATCACTAAATTTCAATTTGGATATAACACATTAAATGACACTAAATCTTGCCTAATACTTTTTTTATATATTTAAAAAAAAGTTTGGTATATTTGTTCATAATTTTGGCTTTTTTCATAAGTAAAAAGCAAAGGCGAATCACAGGTTTTGATTTTTTTTTCAGTCTGTATCAGCATTTCCTCATTAACTCAAGTGTAAATTATAACTCCAACAACCTTACGCTTAAAGCTTCTCGTTTTTATAGTTTTCTTTTCTTTAAATGTTCATAAATTCGTTCCTTTCCTCTTCTTTTAAAAATATGTAAGTACATCACAAGCTGTATTGAGCTAATATAAGTTATTGAAAAAAGTACACCTATTATTAACATCAATCTATTCAAGACATGATGATTTTTTCAATTATTTAATTTGAAAAATCAAATATTCATGATGATTGAGTAATGAATGGATTTTGTAAATGTGTTAATTTACCTATACCATTGAGAAATCAATTATATTTACATATATTTTTATATATACATATCTGTATATAAAAGTACAAAGTTTGTCTATCTGTCCACTATAAAAATAAACTGGAGACATTTAGATACAAATAAACACTGACGAAGACCGCTTGTTACGGTTGAAAGATCATAGTCTTGTTTTCCCATTTCATATTGTGGTTTGATCATTGATTGTTATTTCTCGTGTTTATATGTAGTCTTTATATATATATATATATTCTCAAAAAATTGTTCTTGACCTCTTCTATTCTATTGTATGTGGTAGGTTTTGTTTTTGAGGGCTATGACATGTAAAAGAAAATAAACTCCTTCCTAGGCCAACGTTTCGATGTATTTATATATCATCTTTAGGGCTAAAATTAGAGTAAGAACTATAATACATTTACCAAAAATGTAGGTTGTAGATCGTTTTGGTGAATAAAATACAGTTCTTACTCTAATTTTAGCCCTGAAGATGATGTACAAATACATCGAAACGTTGGCCTAGGAAGGAGTTTATTTTCTTTTATATGACCTAGCCCTCAATAACAAAACATAAACTCAATAAAAAACATAAACAATAACTTACTATCTCTAATTTTCGGTTGAAATGTCATCAGGAGAGCTGAGATAGGAATACCAAGCGCATGTCCCTAGGTTGGAGACCCAACCGTCGCTTCGTAAGTGCGCTTGGTGTCCTATCTCAACTCTCCTGATGACTGTTCAACCGAAAATTGGAGACAGTAAGTGTATTTGTTCCTTTGTTCTGTGTCTGTGACTTACCGTGAAACGTATATATATATAAAACACATTCAATAATATATCGACCGTTTGATAGAATAGGTGTGTTCTCTAATCGGGGTTCGGTCAATTTTCCAGGATAAAAAATTAAACTCTCGGTAATGCTATCTTATTAGTCTAGTCGATAGTTTTGTCCGGTTAACATTGTTGTTCCTTTAAATAATGTAAATTTCATTTTCTTAGTTAAAAAATTCTTACTTCTGCCTATGAAAAAGGTTTTAAATAAAACCGAAACGTTGGCAACGAGAGTTTAATTTTTTATCCTGGAAAATTGACCGAACCCCTATTAGAGAACACACCTATATATATATATATACATATATATATTATTGAAGATGACACCAAATTTAGCTGATACCTGTTTCTTAACAAGTTTCTCAATTTTTCTAAATAACACTCTCGTTATTTCGTCTACACAATAAAGTACATCTCCTATGGTCGACATGTTTCGAATGATCAACATTCATCATCAGGACGTGAATAAGATCTAATGCGAAAACTGGTTTAATATATACACAGAGAAGGTAGAAGGGGGGTTTTTTCATAAAGTTTTAAGATAGTTGGGCGTTAATCTGTGGGTGAGTGGCCTCCCGGCATGCGTCGCTACCTGCAAGGGTTTCTGGCCGCCCTTGATGCGAACTAAATAGCTTCAAAATACGGCTACTATTTTCCACCTGAATATTAAGGAGTGGCTTGAATTTTTGAATTAATAGAGCCTCTAAAATTTTCAGTCTATGGTGGTTACTCTCATTTTTTATTATTTTGGTATTTGCAACCAGCATCTCTCTTGTTAATTTAATATTATGTTTGTCCTGCGTGTGTTTTTTGGGGCTCCGGCCATTAGGTGCATGGTGAGCCTTCTTGATAGGGATGTGGTAGTCATACCAATGTACGAGTGTTTTTGGGTTTCACAGTCCCCATTAGTACATGTATACTCGTACACCAGATTTCTTTCCTTTAAGTTGAACCTTGTCCTGGTTGTTATTCTTAATAAACAGGCTACTCACACGTGGGCTTTTATAATAAGTGACCAGTGTTACTTTTTCGTTATCGTTTTTACAACTAACATTATTTCTTATAATGTCTTTCAATATTCTTTCATCCAGCTTGTGTTGCTCTGAAAACTGGTTCTTATAATAAACTTTATGAACTATAGCTTGCCTATCTTCATTGATTCGCTTTACACTTCTTATCTGAAGGTATTGCTTCAATATGCGATCAAAAGTTTCATTTGAATAGCCATTATTGACGAACGCTTGCTTCGTTCTGTTAATATCCCTGTTGAATATTTCCCAATTAGATGCATGATGATGAATCCTGATGATGAATGTTGATCATTCGAAACATGTCGACCATAGGAGATGTACTTTATTGTGTAGACGAAATAACGAGAGTGTTATTTAGAAAAATTGAGAAACTTGTTAAGAAACAGGTATCAGCTAAATTTGGTGTCATCTTCAATAATGTGTGTATCAAGGAAGGACTGCTACCAAAATTTACGAACATATATATATATATATATATTTTATTTTATCTAATTTATTTTATTTTATTTATTTTTATTCCTATTTTTTAAATTGCTTTAATTATTTATATATTTTATATTATTACTTTTATTTTTAATTGTTCTTATCCTTGTATTTTCATTTGTTTCTCATCGCCTTACCAACTCAGTTATCTTCCTTTTTCATGCTTTTAGGTATTTTTCACGGTATTCCTTTTTATACTTTATTTATCTTCCTGCTGTTTATTTTACCTTCAATCAACCAGAACTGCTTTTCTTAATTCTTAATTTTAATTTTAATATTAATTTTCTTCTGATCGTCTCTACTTCATTACTTCCTGAACCGGGCGCGCGTGGCAGCACGGTCGGTCGCCGGGACGGTTTCCTGCCGTTGTGTTTCCGGCGTGCTTGGTCGCCCTTTCTCTCTTTTCTCCTGAAGACGGATCATCCGAAAATTTGAGTTTGTAAGTGTGTCTCTTTCTCTGTGTGCTGCTTTTCTTCGTTTGTGAACTGATTTGCGTCCAGTTTGGATCGTTTTTTCGAATTTTAAGTGGATATATATATATACACGAGTTCGAGATTAACAAAGAGCAACACACAAAGTAGGGAAACACACTTAAGACTCAAATTTTCGGGTAATCCGTCTTCAGGAGAAAAGAGAATGGGAGACCAAGCACGTTGTAGACGCAACGGCAAGTAACCCAACGGGTTACGTCTACAACGGGTTGCGTCTACAACGTGCTTGGTCTCCCATTCTCTTTTCTCCTGAAGACGGATTACCCGAAAATTTGAGTCTGTAAGTGTGTTTCCCTACTTTGTGTGTTGCTCTTTGTTAATCGCGAACTCGTATTGTGTCCAGTTTGGATCGTATTTCGTTTTATCAGTGAATATATATATATATATATATATATATATATAGATATGTTTGTAAAATTTGGAAGCAAACCTTCATTTAAGCATATTTCGTTGAACAGCTGACCGTATTTCACTGATGTCATTTTCTTCACCAGTTTTTCAAGGTTTCTGTATACCTTCTTCTTTCCTTCATCCAAACATTGGAGAATGTTAATTAAGTTGGAACCGACATGTTTCGACTGGCCTCAAGTCATCTTCAGAGTGATTAATTAAAAAAGAAAAATTATTAGTCTTTGGAGTTGGTATTGAGACACATTTTACAGTAAAAGTTTAAAGTAGCTGCTCTTGGTCCTGGTTCTCGAGAGCTACTGGCTGAAGTGGGGTGGGGGTATTGACAGTTAACGGTTTTTTCATCCAATCAGACGCGCATAGTTTAAGCACTCTTTCGCTACTACCCGTCTCAATATTTATTGTAGGTTTATTCTGTTCAATTATTATTGCTTCTGCGATTTGCAGCCGATTGAAGTTGTTTTCTTTTCTAATTATTTTAGTTCCACTCACGAGTAGGTCTCTAGTTATTTTGGTATTATGCTTGTCCTCTGAATGTTTCTTGGGACCGCCTATAGAAAGGTGCATGGTAAGTCTTCTCGACAGTGATGTAGTTGTCATCCCAATGTATGAATCGTTGCAGGGCTCACGGTCCCCGATTTGACAGGTGTACTCATACACGAGATTAGACTCCTTCAGTTGAGAATCCTTAATCTTATTGCTATTTCTCATCAAGCAGCCTAGTGATAGCTAATATATAAGTGTGAAATATAATGAAAGTAAAAGTGCTGGAATTTAACAGTCTGAGAAAATTTGACTCAGTAAAAGAGAAAGTGGCAGGTATGTAGGTTACTGAGTAAGTAGAGGGTATCAATAAAACATTTTTTTTTTATTTTAATAAAAAAGCCAATTCTAGCTTTGTTATTAGACTCAATGATAATATAAATTTATAATATAATAGATATTCTAAATTTATTAATATGATAGAAAGTGATAATAAAAATAGTTTCAATTTAACAGTGAATTCTATAAAATAAAAATTTCCTTTGAAGTTTGATAGTATATTGAAATTTTCATATAAATCTCTCTTATCCTTAAAAATTTCCGAGTGTTCCGCCTGACTGGTTATACTTGAAGGTGGAAACTCTCAAGCAATTAATTGTTAGTAAAATGGATATATTACTGTAAACCTTAAGAATTGTTTGTTCCTGCTTAACTTTGAACAACATTTAAACAGAGAATAAGCATTTTCCTTCTTGTCAACAAACATCATCACTGCCACGACCATTTTTAAAAATAATATTATTCGGTATAATTCACTACAATAGTAGTCAGAGCATATGCTGAAAATGTGAATTTATGCACTAAATAAATGATACTAGAAATACGGTAGTTATTTAAATATAATGAAGGACAAGATTTTATGAATTAGCTGTGCTACATATAAAACGGTATTCAACAAGATAAATAAAAAAAATATATGCTTATTTGTATAATATAACTTTATGTATTCATCTTCAATCACTGGTAAGCTTATGGGGTATACAAGTCACTATATAGTCTAAGACCGTAATTACGAATAAATATGTTCTCTTATTACATAAAATAAAATGTACCATCTTTTAAGATAGATTTTATCAATTTAATTTATAAATTATAAATATGTTATAATTCTTTATAAAAATTCAAAGCCTTAAGAATAAACTGGAATAAAGAATAGTTACTAAGAGTAATAAGGGACCCCTTCACATACAGAGCCCATTTCATAATACATTAGAAAATAGTTTCATTCCACTTGTTTTATATTATATACCGAAATGGAATGTGAAAAAAATAAACGATTTAAGTACAAAGCCACTTTCTATTCATGTTAATATTTTTCTGAAAAATATAAACTAACAACGCAGCTTTCTTGATAATAATATATTAATAAAGGCGATACACAAATATGCAAGGTATTTGTATCGTAGTACATTAATGAATGCTAAATATGAATGTACACCACTCAATTTTAATTAAACTAACTTTGTTGAGAAAATTAATAGCCATTTTTTTTTCAATAATTATGTAGAAATGCGAGCGTATAAAAAGTAATGTAAACTTGGTAACATTTTGAAAGAACGAACTCAAGTTTTTTTTTGTTACTAATTACAGTACCGGTTTGATCCATTCGACAGACAACTGATTAGTGAAGCAATGTAGATGGTCCAATGATTCATGATACGGTAACACTATGAAATTTGACATTGAACGGGATTCTGTTGAATCATTAGAGAAAAGTTTTTTAGCATCCTTTAAAGCTAAGTCGATATAAGAGGAGGCGTATTTTAAAAATAGGGCAATTGACCAAATACTCTTAATCTCATCATTAAGGTATTCGGGGACTCTTAACTCTTAACATCGTCAAAAAAATATTTCTAAAAACAGAAATTCTAAGATTTCTTGGATGGGCAGAATAAAAATGGACATACGCCTAGTTTATTAGTAGCGATAAACATATGTTTGTTTTTTTTTACCCTTCGCTAGAGAGGATAGCTACCATACTACTTCTCTATTTCAGTTAACGGTTTTCAAGCATACCCGACACCTTTGTCACCTTATCTCCTAAATGCCTATCCCCACACTTTCGCAACGGATCTGTTTCCTACTAGTTGTTTTCACTGGACCAACCCTTTAGTACCACATCCTTGGGTATGCCTTGAATTCTCTTAATTGAATTTTATTATTTCACTCTAATTTTGTAACTGATTAGATATAATTTGTATTATAGTGTCTTCCTGATGATGAACACAACGTGTTCGAAAAGCGTTGAATAAAACTTCATTTGTGTGGAGACTTTTGTTGGTTTATCCATTTTACCTCAGAATGAGTAAATACCACACAATTACGGATTGCACAACTAATGATATATTTTATTGTTTAATTTTCTATTCACTGTAGTTTCTTTCTTTCCTTTTAATTTGTTCTGAATTTCATCATTTTCTTAAATTCGTAGTTTTATTGCATTTCTTGTAGCCTCTTAATTTGTGTTTTGTTTTCCTCGTCTCATTTTATATGTTCCTTATTTTCAGGTCAACATCATTATTACACACAGGTGCAGTACTGTAACTATTTCCTAATGTTATATAATTCTGTAGCACTTACTGACCATGATGAATTCTAGATTATTTTTTTACAGTTTATCTGCTTGATGGCTAGCTGAGACTGAGCTAGCCTGACCCCTTAGTGCAGAGGTTCCCAATCTTTTTCTGTTTGCGGCTACCATAACACTTCAGATTTTTTCCGCGGCTCCCTTAATAGGTACATCCAACTTTTTTTAATTTTTGACTTTTTAAGGATTTGGAAATCTACTTTTCAGTTCGTTAAGGTTAGGTTAATTGAAAAATAAATTAACACGAGCTTTAAATTCACAATTTATAGAACATCGTTTAATAATTTAAAATTATTAATGGGATGGATGGGCTTCATGTTCGCTGCACAACTTCTCAAATGTTGGAATACATTTGGAAATAGCAACTCTCATTTCTTGCTCGACGTTAATTTTTTGAGCGACATTTACTTTTTTATTACCGCGACTGCCGAAAACCCAGCTTCGCACAAATAGGACGTTGCAAAAGGAATTAATATTCTTAGGGCTTTCCAACTAAGTAGTGGGTATTCCTCTTTTATTGATATACAAAAATCAGTAAGTTCCATGCTAACAAATTTTAACTTCAATGTTGTGTCGCAAGACAACTCAATAAGAGTTTTATCTTCTGTAGAGGTAAATTCTGATGGAGCTTTGGCTCTAAATGGGTCTTGAATCCAAGTAAATTTTTCAAAGTTATCGGCTTCAAAGTATTTTTTTGAACCATTTGATAAGCTGAGATAGATGATCTTCAAAAAGGGATTTTAAATTGCCAGACAAACTAATTTCATTAGAGGTTAAAAACTGGTGCAACAAGGGAAAGCAATCATTAAGATCATCTTCATTAATTTTTAGTTTCCAGAGCTGTAATTTTTCCTGCCAACTAAGACCGGCTGGACGTTAGACGTTTCAGAAATGGCGCATAATTCGCGGCGCCCTTATGACGATAGCGCGGCTCCCTGGGGAGCCGCGGCTCACACTTTGGGAATCACTGCCTTAGTGTATGTTACCTCAATCAGCCTTTGGGGGAGACCACTTCAGTGCCCCCCCCCCCCGCTCCGTCAATCTTCAAAATTCTACCAAAGTCCTCAAAATATTTATTTTCATAGAATTACAATCTAAGGATCTAATTTAGACAGTTGTTATTAATCCATCCCAGACTTTCATCTTATTGCAGTACTCGTAGACATATATAGTCGTCATGAAAGAAAACCAAAATTTTTTCAAAACAAAAACATATAATTGAAATCATAAAAAAAAAGTTACTGGCTTTATACAAACAAACGTCAATAACATTCAACCCCTTTAAAAAAAAATTATTTTTGAAAATTTTAAAATAATTTTATTTTTAATTTGCAAATATTACTGTTGAAAAATCCGTTTAAGAGAATATTATACACAGGAAACATAAAAACAATTACGACTTTAAAAACTACTTTTGGTATAAATTTTCAGTTTTTTTTAGCTTTTTGTAATTTTTTTTTATTTTCTATTTTTATTTCCTCAAAATGCCACCTTCCCCCCCCCCCCCTTCCCTTGATAGGCCTCTGACACTAGTCTCAAACTCAAGTTTGAGTTTCGACCACTGTCCTTAAAAATATCATCCTCCATCTACTGGCATTATAACAAAATTTTACCTCCTTTAATGCGTTATTTTTTAGTTAAATTTCATGAAATTACCGGTTAAATTTCATTATAATCCGTTAAACGTTGAGACTAGGTATCTTGTCCACAAAAGTGTTATATTTAATCATAAGTAACAATTTTACATTTTTAAGTAAAAATTGCATTTAACTTTGCTAAACAATTCTGAAGCATGTTTCAGTTAATGCTAGCATGAGGTGCATAATGACGACAAAATTTGAATTCTATACACTTAGTACCGTTCTTTTTCCGTAAATAAGACATCCCCTACCGTGATTTTGGGGACTGTTTAGACCAGGGGTGCTCAATACGTCGATCGCGATCTACCAGTCGATCGCGAGGCCAATAGTGGTAGATCGCATACAACATTGAAAAAAAAAAGTTCCCGGGTGACAGTCAGCCTATCTCTCTCACTTTCTCTCTCTCTATCTATCTCTCTCTGTGGTGTGTGTGTGTTTTGATCCTCCTACAAAGCTTCTGTCTTTGAGCACAATGCAAAGCTACAAAAAACAGCTGTATTATTATTTTATTTTATTGTTTTTATTTATTTATTTTTAATTATTATTATTATAAATTGTCAATGTATTGTTATTATTATTATTATTGGGAGCCCAGCACAATGTGCATAAATGCATTTCACCTCCTTAACAAAAAAAAAAATATTATTATTATTATTATATGGTAATCACAAAAACATGTTGAGAGCTTATTTTGGTGCAATATTGGCTCATGTGGTAATGCAAGGTAAGAATGTTCAATAAATTTTAAAATAACATACGCTTTTATGGGTCGGTACATCATTTTGACTTGGTCATTTTATAAGTAGCTCACATACTGAAAAAGTGTGAGCACCCCTGGTTTAGACTTTAAGCCATTTCCTAAAAATAATCCCTAGTTAAAATAATGTGAAAAATATATTCGTTAAAAAAATGCTGTTGAATTTAGTAGGTATCTCCAGTTGCCCTAATATTTCAAAGAATTGTTTGAAACAAAATATTCTGAGAAATTCCTTGTTTACCCGTACAGTTGGTTTCATGCAATGCAGAGGCACGTGTCAAAATTAATTCCTGGAATATATAAAGTAGAATTTACCTTAAAACTATAATAGAAGGCAGCAGTATACACAGAGTGACGGTGCAGGTATAAAGTTTAGCATTTCTGTCTTATAAGTCGGAGTATTATCTATTAGTTATTGTACTGGAAGCTCTTCCCCGAGAATAAGCCCTAGCACGGATTTTGACCTAAAAATAAAGTAAGACAGTGTCTTATTTTCGGAAAAAGACGATATGATTTTTTGTAAAATACCCCTGAAAGATGAGCACGTCTTTTGTATATATTATTTCTCTAACAATGTAAACAGAAAAACAGTTCTCTTTTTTTATTTTTTTTTTAACTTTTTCACCTTCATTCGACTATTCAGGCATCTTTTTTTAAACTAAGATACCAAAATGCACAAGGTTATCATTATGCATTCCTTTCAGTCACAATATTCTTCATTAAAGTATAATTGCAGACAATTTTTCTATATAAATTAGACTATTTGACGATGATCAATACAAGGAATACAATTTTTTTTTAAAAAAAAACATTGACGGCTTGGCTGTTGTTTCAATTTGTTCGCTTTTAGGTTGAATCGAGGTGTCAGATGATTTTCAAGTACAAATCACATAAAGATTGCATAGAGAATTCAAATTTTGTCGTCATTATTTACCTCATACTAGGAGTAACTAAAAAAATGCTTCAGAATTTTTTAGCAAAGATAAATGCCATTTTTACTTAAAAATGTAAATTGTTTACTTATGAATAAATCTAACTCTCTAGATGCATGTTAGATTAAATTTTTTGCATATTTTGATATCCAAAAAATAATTAAGAAAAGAATAGGCAAAAAATATAATCTCAAATGTATAAACTAAGGCCTGTTCCCCAAATATATATATATATAACAGGTTCAATAATATATGGGCCGTTTGATAGAATAGGTATTATTTAATAAGGATTCGGTCAAATTTTCTAGGTTCAAAAATCAAACTGTCATTGCCGAAGAGATGATATTAAGGCAATGAGAGTTTGATTTTGGAACCTAGAAAAATGTGACCGAATCCTGATTAGATAACACACATATATATATATAATTAAATGAAACGGTCCAACGGACTTTTTAATAAAAACCAATTAAAAAAGATAGCACACAGGAATAACTCACTTCTATATTTCGACCATCGTCGTCATCAGCAGTCGCCGCTCTGCCTTCCTGCGGGACTCTTCACCTCCTGATGACGACGATGGTCGAAATATAGAAGTGAGTTATTCCTGTGTCTATCTGTGTGCTATCTTTATTTAATTGGTTTATATATATATATATATATATATATATATATAAACTAGAATTTAAAAAAGAACACATAGAAAGGAAACCACTGAACTCACTACTATATTTCGATGTCCTCGTCTTCAGGAAAAGAAGTGAATCGCTCCAAAGGCTGATAACGACTGACTTGGCGTTCGAACTGAAGCACTCAAACAGTGTAGCCAACTTTCGGAGGAAAGGTAGACAGGGAAGATAAATAGATAAAAGCCAAATAAAAATTAAAAAATGAAAACATTTAACTAAAATAAAATTAAAAGCTGATAACAACTTTAAAAAAAAAAAAAATTAAAATAAAAAAAAAAAAATTAAATTAAAATAAAATAAAATAAAAAAACAAAAAAAAAATCAACGATTGAGGTTAAGCCCAGGAGCCGATCTACCGCCCAGAAGACTAATAAGTGCTTCTTCTGAAGCTCTCAGAGTAACTTTCGAATTAGTCTGATCAATCTGCCTCAGGACTTGTACACGGAAACAGTCATTAAAACTGAGTCCGTGAGAACTGGCATGAGTAGCAACGGGAAGGTCACTGCGTTTGCCAACGGATGACCTGTGATTATTCATACGCAGGCTTAGCTTGGTGGAAGCCAAACCCACATAAAAAGAATCACACTGGGTGCAATCCAAACGGTAAACGCAGTTACCAGAGGTACAGGAGGTCTTGTGAGAGATAGGGTAGGTGCGTTTACTATGGACAGAGGTAAAGGAAGGAACAGGATTGATGATAGGACAAGTAAGACATCCACGACGTCCACATTGAACCATACCACCAGCAGTTTTTGGAGGCTTAGGAGAAGAGATGTGAGAGAAGATAGATTGAAGATTAGCAGGTTTGCGATAGGAAATGGAAGGTGGCTCACTAAAGACTGAAGAAGTACAGGAGGAAGAAGAGAGTATAGGGAAAAACTCCCTGACAACTGCACCCAGCCTATGAGCACCAGGAAAATAAGTGGTGATGAGATATATATATATATATATATATATATATATATATATGAGTTCAAAATTCAAGAAGAGCAACACACAGAGTAAGGAAACACACTTACAGATTCAAATTTTCAGGGCACAAATCCTCAAACAAATCCCCGAGTCTAATTCCCATGTCACCCTCAGAGGCATTCATATGCCTCCTTGGGGCTCGCTCTCCTCCTGGTCTTAACCTGTACGTTAAATTTTTGTTAAATTTTATTTGCATTATTATTATGTATTGTCTTCATTATTATTTCATATTATATACTTTTTATCTTGTTTTATAAATAATATAGGAGGGATTTCTATTTTTCCTCTCCTCCGCTGGGGGGCAGCATTGCGGTGGTTCCACGAGTTACTGTGGGGGCCAGTAGTAGTTTGCTTCTCAACGTGAGTACTTCGCACGTCGAAATATCGAAGTGAGTTCTGTGTTCTTTTCTCTGTATTAAAGTGTATATATTTATATATATATATATATATATAAAATTATAAGCCACAAGAAAAAGTTTCATTTTGATCCGTCAAACGGTATGGCTTGTATTGCTCTCACAAGCTTTGGGATTGAAATTATAAGTCAAAATTTTCACATTTTATTGAAAAAAAAATTCCCGTTGTTATAAAATTCTGAATATATTTTTCGTTTATTGCATTTGTAACCTCAAAGTTAATGCCAAAATTTGAAAACTTTAGAGTTAGCAGTTCAGGAGAAAAAAATGTTTTCTAAAAACTGGGTTTTAGCAAAAAAAGTGACTTTCCCGTCATGCATAATTCTTCCCAAACAATAGGGATCATCTACACTATGGGGCCCATTTTTGTGTAAAATATCAACTTGATACATCAAAGATTCTGGACCGTAGCGTGGTAACAGGCAATGCTAACACACTCACCCACCCACCCACACACACAGACATCATCAAAAAAACATCATAAAACGACTTTTGAAATCTCAAAACATATAATTCCCTCAAAATCTCGAGATCGAATTTTTTCACGATCACTATACTTTTACTTATAATAAAGTAAAAAATTGAAAAGATTGCAACAAAATGTAGATAACTCGTAATTTAGTAATATCAACAATTACGTATTAATTGAAATATAACATAAAAGTAATAATTACCTTTGTATATATGTATTACAAATGCATCCCCGAGGCAGGTAAACTTGCATCATACTAAACAAAGCTCCATAGATTCTGGCAAACTCCAAGGTCGCTAGTGACCTTTAATTTTGTTTTTCACCTCATTTTCAAGTCTAACTTTCCCTCGCCAATGTGATTCTGTCAATTTACACTTGAGTGTCTACAGCAAATGCTCATTGTATCAAATGGAACTGAGGAGTGTTATATTTTGGTTATGCTTTATTGGAACAATTTCATTAGTCACAGGTTTATTATAATTTTTATTTTTTTTTTTAACTATTTCTATAATTTGTTGATTTGAGATAAAATAATGATCCTTTATTTATTTTTTTCTTTTTATTATCAGATCAGTTAAGGGAAAAAAGTGTTTAGCTCCATCAATTATTTATTTTCTGTGAGGAGAACAAATATATAAATATTAATAAAAATATCAACCGTAGAATAGAAACAAAACTAAAGTTTATCAGGACTCGTTCAGATCTTCAGGTTCAAATTAAACTCTCATTGCCAACGTATCGGTTTTTATTTACTTTTTTATGAAAATGGTTTTTAAATAAATACCAAAATGTTGGCAATGAGAGTTTAATTTGAAACTGAAGAACTGACCGAGTCCTGATAACTTTATTTTTGTATATATATGATTAAAGTTATGACTCGGATATTTTGGCTACTTTGCCGTTTTCAGGAGAGATAGGAAAAGAAAAAGGAACACAGGAGCGGAGACGTGAAAGTCTATATATATATACATTTAACAACTTTATGTCTGATTCCACTTGATTTAACTTCGTCGAATATTTTTCCAAATTTCGAAAAAATATTTGAAATCGGAAAAATATTCGACGAAGTTAAATCACGTGGAATCAGACATAAAGGTATATGCATGTATTCAAGAAGGACTGCTCCCAACTTTTACTAATATATATATATATATATACAATTAAAAGAAACGGTCCAGCGGACTTTTTTACAATAAAATAAAAAACGAAGGAAACACACAGAAAGACACAGACATAACTCACATCGATATTTCGACAATCGTCGTCATCAGGAGGTGCGAAGAGAGAAGAGTCCCGCAGGAAGACAGGGCGGTACTGAAATCGGAGACCGCAGCCAGTACCCCACCACTTACCACCAAGCGGGGGAAGGGAGGGAAGGAAATGAAGAGCCAAATTAAGACGTAAAAGGAACGAGTAAAAATTATAACTATAAAAAAATTATAAAAAAGTAGATAAATCAAATTAAAATTAATAAAGAAAAAATAATAAATAAAAAATAAAATAAAAAATAAAAAATAATAAATAAATAATAAATAAATAAATCATAAATAAATTATCGGTTGAGGTTGAGTCCGGGGGAAGAGCGAGCATTAAGTAAGCATATGTATGCCTCCTCTGCAGCTCTTAGGGTAACTTTATTGTTGGATTCGGGGATCTGTTTCAGGATCTGAACCCTGAAACAGTCATTGAAACTGAGCCCATGCGAGTTCGCATGGATGGCTACAGGATAGTTACTGCGTTGATCAACGTTTGATTTTTTATCCTGGAAAATTGACCGAACCCCGATTAGAGAACACACCTATATACTATATATATATATATATACACATACAGAAGTGAAGTTTATCAGGACTAGGTCAGTTCTTTAGGTTCAAATTAAACTCTCATTGCCAACGTTTCGGTTTTTATTCAAAACCTTTTGCATAGGCAGAAGTATAAATTTTGATACACAAAAACTAAATATTACATTACAAATTATTTTACAAAGAAAAATAATTTGTAACGTAATACTTAGTTTTTCTGTTTCAAAATTTATACTTTTGAAAACAGCTAAGCAAACTGTTCTTCTTCTTCTTCTCCTGATGACGACAAGGTCAAAATATTCAAGTGAATTGTGTGTTCTCTTGTAATCGTTTGATATAATTAAAGAAACTGTCAACTATATGTTACTTAATTAATAAGTTAAATCTAATGAAACTCACTGTACCTCTGCAAGTCGATGTCTTCAGGTAGGCCTACACTTCTCTTTTTCAGTTTTGATTCTCTCTTCTTTCTTTCCACGCCTCTTACTCGTTTCTTTTCTTTCTTTATACCAAAGTCACTAAGCGAACAATTATTCTAAAATTATAATATTAGTATTCACACTGCTCTACTCAGAAAATAAATTAAAAGTAATACATAATTGAACTTCATGTATAGAAAAACTCGTAAGAAAAAAGTATGACTCTTTCCCAGAACTCTCTACTAATATAGTAGTTTTCTATATAACAATAAATCATATATATCGTTTTACTAATAAAAATAGTTTTCTTAAAAGACTTCAAAAATTCGAAAAATTTTTTCTTTCATTTCAACTAAATTTATTTGTAAGCCTAGATTTGAATTTAAAGGTTCTCATAAAATATACTAACAAACTTGCAGTTCAAATTTTCGGCTGATCCAAATTTTTCATCAGGAAATAAAGGGAGACATTTTCTGATTTAAACATTTCAAAAATTAAGACATGTTTAAACAGTAAACACAGACAGCACTTAAATTACAGAGGAAAACACTTAGAAAAAGAACCGACACAACTAACTTTAATATTTTCTCACCAGAGGTCATAGGGGTGAATAGTGGTCGGCGAGAAGGTTAGGTGGCTTCTAATATCCTTGGTATTACCATAGCAGTATTAACACTTTCGTAAAGACAAAGACAAAAAAAAATTGTTACGAAACAATCTCTCACAAGAGAACATGGCTTTTGTTCCCATAGCCAGTGGATCTGTTGCATTTTAATGGCATTTATCTGACCTCCTTCTACAGTGAAGAATGACGCTAAAGTTTTTCTTTGAAGACTTCAAAATATTCCTATTTTGTGTGAAAAATATCAGAAAAATTAAAAACATAATATCAGTGTCATCGAATCACCGAGAAATAATATCTATTACTTAAAATGAATATCTGTTTTGTAACATAAAACGACGGTTCATTCCTGGGACTACAATATTACCCAAAGATAATACCATTCATAAATACAACAAAATTTACATCCGATATCAAGTTTTATTCAAGGGTGCAACATATGGATCGATTCGAGCATTATATCAAACGATATTAGAGCATCCATCGTACCATGGAAAGTATAGAAACTATATGTTTGATTTGCGTAATTTTTTAAATACAAAATTTTATTCTTCGTACATTTTATATTAAGTCATAAAATCATTTCATTAAACCTTTAAACATCAATTTTATTTCAGTCTATTCGTCTATTCATTTCATAAGGGCAAAGGTAGTGGTAATTTATAATACATAATATATAGAGTTCAGTGTGGGTGAAGAAACTATGTGAAGAAACATAGAGAAATTAAAAACACACACTTACAGACTCTAATTTTCGGTTTGAACCGTTTTAAAGAGAGATAAGAAAGGAAAACCAAGCGCTCTCGTACAGAGACGGTTGGAGACCTGCAATGTTGCCGCATACGCACCCGGTCACAGAAAATAAGTCAATCGATAAGGCAATATCAATTCATCAATCAATTAATATTATTATTTGTATTATGAACTTAATTTAAATTTTATTTTATTACATTTTTTATTAATGCTTAGTCCTTCACTTTTATACATGTATCACTTCCTCTGTTTTCCTTTTATTTTATTTTTTTCATATTCCCTATGATATACTTAATTTTAAATTGTTTTTTGTCTACCTTATTCTCTGTGACCAGACGAGCATGCGGCAATATTGTTGTCTCCAACCGTCTCTGTATTAGTGCGCTTCGTTTTCCTCTCTTATGTCTCTATAGACAATAAAAACTTTAACACATAGGAAAGAACAGAGAAAGTCACTACGCTCTTCTTCCCGATGACGACGGATGTCAAAATATCAAAATGAGTTCTGTAGTGACTTTCTGTGTTCTTTCCTATGTGTTCAAGTTTTTATATATACATATATACAAATAAAGATTATACACGATAAAGTGATCAAGTAAAGAAATAAAAGGTGAAATTTAACCTTCTTCTACTGCCTTATTACCTTAGTTGACTTTCCCCTTTGTTTTATAACTTTTGAACAAATATCAGCAATAAAACCGTGAATACAGAAGCTGTTGTATATTTCAACCACACATATATAACAAGATATATAACAATTACTCGGAAAATAGTGACTCTTTCCAAATTTTCCGTTTTGATATAAAGTATGATATTTTAGGTATGAAAAGTAAGTATTGAAAGTATAATAGTGCTCAAAATAATGTACCAAACAATATTATTTGGGAGGGAAAAGGACAATACGGTTCTTTTCCACATCAAGTGTTTGAAGTCCGTCAAACAGTGAAACCATTAAATTATTTTTAAAAAATCTTAATTCTTAAATCCATACATCAACAAAAAAAATATCAAAAATGAATTTAGGGGACCTTAAAATAAGCAAATAAGTTACAATATCAAATTTTTTTTACACTATACTGACCCTATTTAGTTATCACTGAATTATTAACACATATAGACTTAATATCAGTTTAACTACGACCCAATGCAGATTCCAAACATAAAATCTTACCATTGGCCCTGAACTGCTAACACTTTAAAACTAGTGTTTATCTGGAATCTTTTAATATTTCGACGTATATCAAAACTTTTTTTATGAGAAAGGAGTCTTTTCGATATGTAATAAATGAATTTTGGGAAACAAAAAACCTTTTCTTTGAGTAACCAAGTTCAATTATGTATCTGATTTAAAAATTATCAAATAATGATTTATGATAAAGTTATTAATATATTACATTTGAATCTGAAGAGAAGAGACCATCACTAGATTCGATTAAGTGTTTAATATTGTCTTCTTTATCCTCCTTTACCAGGTAAGATGTTATTTTGTTAGTTTTGTTGTTCACCTTCCTCTTAGGCAGCTCTTTCCTTACAATTCGGTTTTTGTTTTTTTTCTTGGTAATATTTTTTCGTGTTGGTTTTTTGGCCATTAATTTCACTGATTCATCACTCGATGAAGAGTTTGACTCTTTAGTACCAGTATCTGATGAGTCACTTTCATCTGAAGATGTTTCACCTACTACAATTGGTTTTATTTCTTCAGTATTCTGCTTTTTATTCTTATTGGTTAAAACCTCTGGTTTAGAACTTGTTTTTAATTTTCTAGCTTCTTTCTCTCGGGTTGGGACCTCTTTTATACTTTCTTGTGGCACATCAGATTCCAAATTAGTTTTGTGTTCTTTTTCATTATTTGAGCTTAAAATATCAGGAACTGTCGAAACCATATCATTGATTTCACTAACACCTGTTATCCTCAACGAAATCTTTTTGGTGTTATCAACTTCAGATGCTTGATCAGTTGTCTCTTGATCATCCTTCCTCTCTCCAATGACGACAGCTTCATCTGGACTCAATGGGGATTCCACTTCATTTTCTTTGTCATTACTATTTTCGCCATTTTCTACGTTATTTCCTTTTCCTTCCTCTATACTTACAGGTTTACTAGTAATATTAGTTGATTCATTATTCTCTTCTGTTTCTTCGATTACTTTAAGTTTACTTTTTCTTTTATTTGATTGTCTATTCACTGACCCGCAATTTGAATTATCACTCAAAGTACAATTTTCAGAATCTGACTTGGCAACTCCACTGCGTTCTGAATCACCCACTTCCGCAGGAACCAAATCTGTCATCCAATCAGACCATTCTGTATTAAAAGCACTTATTTGTTTATTTACTTCTGTCCAATGCTTCAATTGAGAGGTAGATATCTCTCGAAAAGACACCATCAACTCTTTTACTCCAGACTTAGTTTTATTTTCTTTAAATTTTTTAGACATATTCTTTAATTTACTATCTAAAGATTTGCAAGATGTTCGAACCTTCTCCAAGACATTCGTCGAATAGGAAATGGCGGTATTAATTTGACCTTCATACAAATTGCTATCTACGTCCTTATCCTGAAATGAAAGACAAGATATTTCAGAAAAAGTAGTAAAATAAATCAAATGAAATCCTACTAAACTTATACAGTATGACTTTTAACCAAAGCAACTGCTATAAACAGTATTAATTGCGTAGAAGATGTCTCAAAATAAATCATAAAAATAAACTACAGTTTCTACTATAACTTTATTATACACTACAATTGCAATTATTTATATGAAATTCAATTGTTGATAAAGTTTTGATAATATACAATAAACTATTTTCAATAAGTAATATTCATCCTAAAGAGTCTTTTCAAATAATTTAATTACTAAACACTTAAAATAAGTGTTTTACCACATATTACCAGAAATAAATGAAACAAAAAAAAGTTTTCTCACGAAATTCTCATTCTTTAGCCCTTATTATAACTGAGTTTCTCAAATTAAACCATCCTACATTAATTTACTATTTTTTTAGTCTTACTTTTATTGAAATTTTAAATATTTATAAAACACTAAGGAAATTTAGTAAAATTTAAAATACATTGATCCATATTCAAGAACGGAGATCTTTTATTAAACTAGATTAGCTTTAATAGATTAAGAATATATTTATATTACGTTTACATCGTATACATTTTATTCATCAAATGGTGACTACTATCAACATAAAATATAACCCAACATGTTATTTTCAAATATATTCTCAGAATGTAAACGTCATTTGAGGAGCAGGGAATCAACTGTATGGTAGTACGTAACAGAATAATTACTTTCAACGTTAAAATAGTTGTTACCTAGAACTCTTTTGTTATATTAGCTCATTCAAAAAAAATAGAAAACTTAAATCCAATTAGAAACAAATTATTTTTTAAAAAAAAAATGAAGTTAATCAATCCATGAAGACAAGATCGATAACAGAGTAGTCAAAAACGAACACACATTTAGTCATAAATTTACACCATTTACTACCTACAAAATGCATCAGCAATATATCATGAAAATCAAAAATTTATATTTTAAACAGTTTAATTCAAAATATCGGGAGAAGTTCTGAAATTTATAATTAAAATTACAACTTACTTCAATTATATTCAATTTCTTTTTCTTCCTGTAAAAAAAAAAAATTAAATTTGGGTAATGAACTGTACAAATATGTTGAATAATGAAATAAAACTTACTTGCGTGACTGTATAATGATATTGAGAGCCCAAGCATGGGCTCTTAAGGTGTAGAGTGGCTTAGGGTTGCAGGCAAAGCATACACAGTCATCTCTTTCGACACTGTAACGCTCACTGCGCGGCAAACTCCTTGTCACACATGTCTAAACACAAACAAATCACAAGCTTTAGTAAATAAATTCTTTTTATGAAATAAATAAGTTGGAGCCCAGGTCAGCGGTAGCGTGCTCGCCTCTGAACTGGTAGGTCTGGGGTTCGTTACCCACTCTAACCTCCATTTATTCACGTCGGAGGTGAATAAATCTGAGCACGCCATCCCTCGGATAGGACGTTACCGATACGTTAAACCGTCGGTACCGAGCTTGTACACGCTAAACGTCCCTACTCTAAATACACTTGAGTTAAGCAAAATTTAGAACTCCAAATGTCGAATCAATGGGAGATGCAATATTCCCTAGAGGAATCACCATCAAAGGGACTCAGTCAGTCTCTCAGCCCTAAAAAAAAATATTGAGTATCCCATCGATGATCAAACCATATTTCATTAACGTTGGTTTGAATGAAACAATGTTCAAACAAGTAAGACAATTGTAACAAAGCTGAAAAATGAAACAAAGTTGACTAGTTACTAACTTTTTTGAATTATATTGAACTTGTAGTACACTTGTACAAAAAGGTGAAGAAATGAAACCAAATTCACTACTTACTACATCTTTTCAATAATATCTTATTATTAGAACACTTGTAAAAATGTTGATAAATGAAACAATGTTGTCTAGTTACTACCTCTATTCAATCAATTTGCACTTTTAGAACACTTTTTACAAAATTTTGAAAAAAATGTTACAAAGTCAACTAGTTTCTAGCTGTTTTCAATCATTTGGCACTTTTAAGACACTCGTAACAAAGTTGAAAAATGAAACAAAGTTGACTAGTTACTAACTTTTTTGAATTATATTGAACTTGTAGTACACTTGTACAAAAAGGTGAAAAAATAAAACCAAGTTCACTACTTACAACCTCTTTTCAATAATATCTTATTATTAGAACACTTGTAAAAAAATAGATAAATGAAACAATGTTGTCTAGTTACTCCTCTATTCAATCAATTTGCACTTTTAGTACACATTTTACAAAATGTTAAAAAAATGTAACAAGGTCAACTAGTTTCTACCTGTTTTCAATCATTTGGCACTTTTAAGACACTCGTAACAAAGTTGACTAGTTACTAACTTTTTTGAATTATATTGAACTTGTAGTACACTTGTACAAATAGATGAAAAAATGAAACCAAGTTCACTACTTACTACCTCTTTTCAATAATATCTTATTATTAGAACACTTGTAAAAAAGTTGATAAATGAAACAATGTTGTCTAGTTACTACCTCTATTCAATCAATTTGCACTTTTAGTACACTTTCTACATAATTTTGAAAAAAATGAAACCAAGTCAACTAGTTTCTACCTGTTTTCAATCATTTGGCACTTCTAAGACACTCGTAACAATGTTGACTAGTTACTAACTTTTTTGTATTATATTCAACGTTTAGTAAACTTGTTCAAAAAGGTGAAAAAATGAAACCAAGTTCACTACTTACTACCTCTTTTCTATAATATCTTATTATTAGAACACTTGTAAAAAAGTTGATAAATGAAACAATGTTGTCTAGTTACTACTTCTATTCAATCAATTTGCACTTTTAGTACACTTTCTACAAAATTTTGGAAAAAATGTAACAAAGTCAACTAGTTCTACCTGTTTTCAATCATTTGACACTTCTAAGACACTCGAAACAAAGTTGAAAAATGAAACTAAGTTGACTAGTTACTAACTTTTTTGAATTATATTGAACTTGTAGTACACTTGTACAAAAAGGTGAAAAAATAAAACCAAGTTCACTACTTACAACCTCTTTTCAATAATATCTTATTATTAGAACACTTGTAAAAAAATAGATAAATGAAACAATGTTGTCTAGTTACTACCTCTATTCAATCAATTTGCACTTTTAGTACACATTTTACAAAATGTTAAAAAAATGTAACAAGGTCAACTAGTTTCTACCTGTTTTCAATCATTTGGCACTTTTAAGACACTCGTAACAAAGTTGACTAGTTACTAACTTTTTTGAATTATATTGAACTTGTAGTACACTTGTACAAATAGATGAAAAAATGAAACCAAGTTCACTACTTACTACCTCTTTTCAATAATATCTTATTATTAGAACACTTGTAAAAAAGTTGATAAATGAAACAATGTTGTCTAGTTACTACCTCTATTCAATCAATTTGCACTTTTAGTACACTTTCTACATAATTTTGAAAAAAATGAAACCAAGTCAACTAGTTTCTACCTATTTTCAATCATTTGGCACTTCTAAGACACTCGTAACAATGTTGACTAGTTACTAACTTTTTTGTATTATATTCAACGTTTAGTAAACTTGTTCAAAAAGGTGAAAAAATGAAACCAAGTTCACTACTTACTACCTCTTTTCTATAATATCTTATTATTAGAACACTTGTAAAAAAGTTGATAAATGAAACAATGTTGTCTAGTTACTACTTCTATTCAATCAATTTGCACTTTTAGTACACTTTCTACAAAATTTTGGAAAAAACGTAACAAAGTCAACTAGTTTCTACCTGTTTTCAATCATTTGGCACTTTTAAGACACTCGTAACAAAGTTGAAAAATGAAACAAAGTTGACTAGTTACTAACTTTTTTGAATTATATTGAACATTAGTACACTTGTACAAAAAGGTGAAAAAATGAAACCATGTTCACTACTTACTACCTCTTTTCAATAATATCTTAATATTTGAACACTTGTAAAAAAGTTGATAAATGAAACAATGTTGTCTAGTTACTACCTTTATTCAATCAATTTGCACTTTTAGAACACTTTTTACAAAATTTTGAAAAAAATGTAACAAAGTCAACTAGTTTCTACCTGTTTTCAATCATTTGACACTTCTAAGACACTCGAAACAAAGTTGAAAAATGAAACTAAGTTGACTAGTTACTAACTTTTTTGAATTATATTGAACTTGTAGTACACTTGTACAAATAGATGAAAAAATGAAACCAAGTTCACTACTTACTACCTCTTTTCAATAATATCTTATTATTAGAACACTTGTAAAAAAGTTGATAAATGAAACAATGTTGTCTAGTTACTACTTCTATTCAATCAATTTGCACTTTTAGTACACTTTCTACAAAATTTTGAAAAAAATGTAACAAAGTCAACTAGTTTCTACCTGTTTTCAATTATTTGGCACTTTTAAGACACTCGTAACAAAGTTGACTAGTTACTAACTTTTTTGAATTATATTGAGCTTTTAGTACACTTGTACAGAAAGGTGAAAAAAAGAAACCAAGTTCACTACTTACTCCCTCTTTTCAATAATATCTTATTATTAGAACACTTGTAAAAAAGTTGATAAATGAAACAATGTTGTCTAGTTACTACTTCTATTCAATCAATTTGCACTTTTAGTACACTTTCTACATAATTTTGAAAAAAATGTAACAAAGTCAACTAGTTTCTACCGGTTTTCAATCATTTGGCACTTTTAAGACACTCGTAACAAAGTTGACTAGTTACTAATTTTATTCAATTATATTGAACTTTTAGTACACTTGTACAAAAAGATGAAAAAATGAAACCAAGTTCACTACTTACTACCTCTTTTCAATAATATCTTATTATTAGAACACTTGTAAAAATGTTGATAAATGAAACAATGTTGTCTAGTTACTACCTCTATTCAATCAATTTGCACTTTTAGTACTTTTTACAAAATTTTGAAAAAAATGAAACCAAGTCAACTAGTTTCTACCTGTTTTCAATCATTTGGCACTTCTAAGACACTCGTAACAATGTTGACTAGTTACTAAATTTTTTGAATTATATTGAACGTTTAGTAAACTTGTTCAAAAAGGTGAAAAAATGAAACCAAGTTCACTACTTACTACTTCTTTTCAAGAATATCTTGTTATTAGAACACTTGTAATAAATGTTGATAAATGAAACAATGTTGTCTAGTTACTACCTCTATTCAATCAATTTGCACTTTTAGTACAGTTTTTACAGAATTTTGAAAAAAATGTAACACAGTCAACTAGTTTCTACCTGTTCTGAATTGTTTGGCACTTTTAAGACACTCGTAACAAAGTTGACAAGTTACTAACTTTTTTGAATTATATTGAACTTTTAGTCGACTTCAAAAAATGATGATGATATCCTTTTTAGAATGGTGAAAGGTCCAACTCGTACTTTATCCATTTTGTTTCTACTTATCTTGCTTCCATTTTCAATGTATACTTGGTCTCCCACTTTCAATTCGTACTCGATTCTGTTCTTATCAAATCTCTTCTTGTTTTCTTCAAAGTTTTTCATAGAATTTAAGAAAGCTAATTTTGTATCTGCCAATAAATCTCTTTTTGGTAGGTCCATAGGAGTTATTTTTGATTGAATCCCAAATAATAAATATTGTGGTTCAAATTTTGTTGAGCTGTGGATTGTCTGGTTGTATTCATTAACACATTCATTAGCTATAACAGACCATGCACGCTTGTCTCCACTATTTATTTTACATCTTATTCTATTAACTAATGTTTGGTTTAATCTTTCATTTAGACCATTTGATTGGGGACAATCTATGCAAGTAAATATTAACTGTATTCCCATCTTTTTCAGATATCTCTTTAGTTCTCCTGAGTTTATTCCAGTATACTGGTCAGCTAAAATCATTTTTATTTTATTTTTCTTTGTTATGGGATCAATTAAATTAATAAAATCTGTTGCACATTGTCCTTTAGTTGTGGACACCCACGCGTATCTGCTAAAGTGGTCTACTAAAATATGCATGTATTTCTTGCTTGACCTATTTCCTGCAAAACCACCTACCGAGTCAATGGACATGATTTCATAACTTTCAGTAGCCGGACCAAGCTTAGACATAAAGCCAATAACTCTACTTCTTCTAGTTTTGTTTTCCATACATACTGAACATCCTTTACAAAATATCTCTATTAATTTATCAAAATTTTTAAAATAGTAAAATGGTCTTATTCTTTCTTTTAATTTTGTTGCTCCGATGTGGCCAAAATAATCGTGAATCTTTTTTATTAATATTAAGCCAAGTTTTTCTGAAATGTATATTCTGCTCTTTTCATTTAACTTTTTGAAGGTTATACCATGATTTCTTTCAGTTTTATTTGCAGTTTTTAGTTCCAATATATTTTCTTTTTGGTCATTCAGTATGTCAGGTAACTCTATAAGATTTACTACTTCAACTGCATCCTCATTTTCAAAATATTCCAAAACAGGGTATCTAGACAGTAAATCAGCCATTACGTTTTCTTTCCCTTTTTTGTAAATAATTTTGAAGTTGAATTGAGACAGATAATTTACCAAATCCCCTAATATTTCGTCTGTCCTTGATTTAGTTTTCAAATTTTCTAATGGTTTATGGTCGGTGCACACAGTAAATTCTCTTCCAATAACATAGTACTGCCAATACTTGATAGAATCTTTTATAGCCTTGCATTCTAGATGTATAATATCCATTTTGTTTTCTCTTTCTGACAGCTTTCTAGAAAAGTATGCTACAGGATGCAATAGACCATCTGATTGTGGCTGCTTTAAGGTTGCTCCGATTCCTTTAAAACTAGCATCCGTTTCAATATAAATATCTTTATTTAAATCATAAATAGATAAAATTGGTGTAGAGCATAGATATTCTTTTATCATGTTGAAACAGTTTTCACATTCTTGTGACCAATTGAATTCTACGTTCTTCCTTAAAAGTTTGTGAAGTGGTTCGAATTTTTGAGCGCTATTTTCAATGTACTTTAAATAAAAGTTTATAGAGCCTAATATACTTCTTACACCTGCTTTATCTGTCGGTCTTTTAAGGTTTTTTATTGCAATTAAATTTTCTTGACATGGAGATACAGTATTCTCTTTAATAAAATGACCAAGATACTTAACAGAATTTGCTGCAAAAGTGCACTTTACCAACTTCAGTTTAAACCCTTCTTCAGAAATAGCTCTAAGAAATCTCTCGATATGGCAAACGTGTTCTTCCCAAGTACTTGAAAAAATAAGAATATCATCAATATAATTTATACAAAAATTATCTAAATTATTTCTTCTTATAATATTCGATAGGATTCGCTGAAAAATCGCTGGAGCATTTTTAAGCCCAAAAGGCAGTACTTTAAACATGAATTTTCCGTACTTTGTTATAAAACTAGTTTTTTCCCGATCCCTTAATTTTAATACTATGCACCAAAAAGCAGAATTTATATCTAAGACAGTAAAAAATTTACAATTAGAGACCTTATCTATGACATCATTGATAGTTGGAAAAGGGTAGCATTCCGGTACCACAAGCTTATTTAGTCTTCTAAAATCAATACAGAGTCTTGATCGTTTACCATCATCTTTCTTATAAGCTAAAGTTACTGGAGAAGCATATGGTGACTCTGATTCCTCTATCAAGTCAGCTTCTAATAATTTTTTTACTTGTGTTTTAATCTCGTGCTCGTCTGATATAGAGCATTTATATGGTCTAGCTGTAACGCATTCTTCTCTTATTAATTTAATTTCAGCTTCTCTAGATTTAACTTTACCAACATCATACTTGTCTTTAGCAAATATGTTTTTATACTTCTTTATTAATTCTAAAATTTCATTTTTTTTATCGTCATCTTGAATATGCTGCAAGTTTGCTTGAAATTTGTTTACATCTATATTTTCATTAAAATTGACTTCAAAATTTTTATTTAAATTATCTTCTTCTCTATCTTCTTGAATCAGTTTATTAAACTCTAAACCTGATCTATTATAATCTTTTGTTTTTGTCTTATATGACATTCTGTCTCGTTCTTTTATTTTAAATATCTTATCTTTATCATCTTTCTGTAAAATATTTAAATTTTCATCTTGTATTAGTTTAAATTTTTTAATAGCATCTAGTCCTAACAATAGGTCATAAGAGAAATTATTATTTTTAACAACATAGGTATTTAAATTATTAATTAAGTTTCCAATTTTGAGAGTGATATTTGCCCGGGCTGAACTGAAATTGAATCCATTAATAGTTTTAAATGCATTTTTATTCTTTATAAGACTTGATTTTAATAGATCGACAACTCTTTGATTTATCAGACTAACATTGGAACCGCTGTCATATACTGCCACTACTTTCATTTTATTATCTATCAATACATTTAATTTTATTAGTGAATCCAATTTCTCCGGGTGATCTAGTTTAAAGAATTATTATCTATTTCAATTTTAATCATTTCTGCTTCATCATTAGCTTCATGTAGGTTTGATTCTCTTCTAGATGTGTACATATTCTTGTTTCGGCAGTCGGTTGAAGGGTGGTATCTATTTGGCCATCCTAAACCTTCACACATATAACATGGTTTTTTGTAATTTTTATCAACATTTTCATGTCGTTTTAAAATCTTGTCTGTCTTTATTAGTTTCGGCTTATCTAATAGAGTCTTCTGATTACTCCAAGAATGACTCTTAAATTTTATTTTTATATTATGTGAATCCTCAACTTTCTTTAATTGAGTAATTAATTCTTCGATAGTTGTTATTTCCTCCCGATCGAATTTATTCTGTACTTCTAATGGCAAGCCAATCACAATCATATTTATTCTGGAAAAAACTGTTCCATTTTTTTCCACTTCTAAGCATAGCCTTTCTTTAGCTAAGGCATAGTCTATAAGTGACCCTCCTAAGTACTTATAACTGTAAGCCGTTCTTACTTTGTTCCAACCCTTATCTTTAAATGTTATACGAAAAGATTGTTTCCAGTCAGACCAATTTAAGAGACCTATCTTGGTTAAATTAATTTCGTACCAATCCATAGATGAGCCAGATAAAAAGAAACGGAGTATTTCAATAATGTTGGCTTCCTTTGTCACTTTATGTCTGCAGCATTCATTTTCAAACTTTGACAGCCAGCCAGTAGGATCTTGAGTTTTGTTAAATTTATCTAGAATAAACTTCTTTTCAACTTCATGTAATTTCACTTCATCTGCTAAATTTAATTTACTTTCTAATTCCTTTATTCTTTTAATTAAAAATATTTCTTCTTGAGATTTGCTAGCGACTATAGCAGTACCCTCAGAATTGTTGTGAGATTCCTCTAAAGGCAAGTTTTTATAGCATAAATTCTCGTCCTTATCAAAATACTCCCTTTTTATGTCCTCTTCTATCTTTATCCCTACCTTATGGTAACCATTTATGGGTTTAATGGCGCTAATAGCGCTTTTAATTGTCGGTTTAGAAAACAATACCATATGATCCATAAGATTTTGATACTCAAGTGGTAGGGAGCACCAGAGTTGTTTGTCTTCAGATAAGCCAGCTAACTGAAAATCATTCTCACTCTTCCTTACTATATGAACAAATAATCTTCTTGCCATCTTGAACTTTGTGTAATAGGTGTAATTAAATTTGTAAAGTTGTTTAATAAACGATTTTATTAATCTGAAACAGAATTATGATGGAAACTTCCAATCAAAGTTACAAAGCAATGGTGTTAATTATAAGTAAACAAACAATATTGTACAACAATAATAACAGTAAATAGTAAAGGAATGAACATACCTGAAACAGAATAATTAAATTACAAGCTATTAAACACTATCTTTATAAATAAAATAATGATTTTGTCTGTACATTGCTTAGAACTGACTCATTTCAAGTTTTCTTTACGTTTCATACATTGGAGAAACCGAATCCACCCTTAGAAAAATTTCTGTCGGTTTGTCGGTTTGTCCGCAAAACTTTGTCACAGGTAAACTCAGCTACCATAAGACATATAAAGCTGAAACTTTTACAGTAGATTTGTGTAGGTCTAACTTAAAATATAGGCTATGAATTGATTGGAAATTCAACGTAGAAGTGAAGTTATGGACGTTTAACGCAAAAATGTTTGTCACAAGTAAACTCAGCCACCATAAGACATAGCGAGCTGAAACATTGACACTGGATTTGTGTGTGCCTAACTTAAAATATGGGCTTTAAATAGATTATTAATTCAGTACAGAAGCGAAGTTATGGGGCTTTTAGCTGTATTTTCCTAACTTCACAGACAAGTTTGTTTTGAAAATACACAGGTGTGGCAAGTAGGTATTGTTAGTTGATTTTAATTTCAATTGAGCATATGAATATATTGCGTAATGGTGTTTCACAGAGTTAAGGATGTACTATCTATTGAGAATAAATGTTTTGTAAACGAGCAATTCTCAGCCCTTAATATGAACAGGCATAAGAAATCAACAAACAAGTTCTTACGCTATATGAAGCCGAGGAAAGAACTTACAAGTCAGTAAAGAGATTGGATTAGTGATGAAGAAGCAGTTCATTATCTAATTGAATTTCTTGACTCTGAATTTATTTTTCCTGGACTGCCTGATCATGAGTAAAAACTTAAAGTAGAGCACCAATCATGCTGCAATTTAGTAGCAGTAACAAATTTCATGTTACGAAACATGAGTGCCCCAAAACTGTGCAACGGGACACGACTCTGAGTTCGTGCTCTACACAGATATGCCATAGAGGCGGACATAATGACTGGATGTGGTATTGGGGAGTCTGTGTGTATACTTCACATACCATTGATTCCGAGCCACTGTCTGTTTACGTTGAAATGATTGCAAAGTCCGGTCAGAGTCTATTTCGCAATGACGTTAACTAAGTCGCAAAGGGAGACTTCATCCAACGCAGGAATACAAGGTAGCAAAACCAAGTTTTTCTCACATGGTCAAATGTAGTTTACATGCTCAACGGTCAGAGGTTTCAACTCTTTCTTCTACCATGAACCTGAAGGACAGACAGCTAATGTAGTGTATTAGCTGGAGGAATTTGTTTAACACTGTAGTAATAATGGTATTTTCTACTATTCTATAATTTCTAATGACATTTTGAAATACCAAAAATGACGGAACTTCTGATTCCTCAGTGGTATAGCCAAAAGGCATAGGCACACGGCAATAAAACAAAACAGGAACTTCTGATTCCGTCAAAGACGGGTACGTTTGCTATGTATTATATATAACTGTCAACTTTTTTTTAATTTAATATTTGCTTAATAAATACACTGGTAATAATGTAAGGTATGGGACCAGAGTAGCCCAGTGGCTTGCGTGATCGCCGATGACAGTAGTGCAAATGTATTATAAATAAATGTAACAAACAAATATTTTTTTGAATTTAAAATGTGGATAATATAAAAGATGGTAATAAAGTAAAGGGATCTAGCCAGGGTAGCCAGTAACTTGCTTGCTCGCCGATGAGAGTAGTGCAAATGTATTATAAATAAATACAACAAAAATATTTTTTTTTTAATTTAATATTTGCGTAATATAAACACTGGTAATAAAGTAAGGTATGGAACCAGAGTAGCCCAGTGGCTTGCATGCTATCTTTTGACTGGGAGCACGTTAATTAGAACTAACTCATTTCAAGTTTTCTTTACGTTTCATAGTTCAGAGTAGCCACATGTACCCTTAGAATAATTTCTGTCTGTCGGTTTGTCCACAACATATTGCTACCATAAGACATATAAAGCTGAAACATTGATTGTAGATTTGTGTATGTCTAACTTAAAATCTAATCTTTGTATACACAGGCATTTGTTTAGCACTGTACTAATAATGGTATTTTCTACTATTCTATAACTTCTAATTGTAGTATTAGTATAATACTATAATAGCAAAATTAACTAAAAGGTAAAAATATACATAGACTAGATCCTCATTTACGTATGTAAAAGGCCTCTTGGAAAGATTAAAAAAAACGTTAAAAGACACTATACATTGCAAAATTGCACACAAAAACAACAAAACACTAAATAGTTTAGTTTTCTCCAAACTTAAATCTAAAACCTCTACATTACAAAACAGGAATGTAGTCTATCAAATTAACTGCAACGACTGTGATACAAAATATATAGGGCAAACAAGCCAATACTTAGCAAACAGGATTTCACAGCATAAATCAGACATTACAGGACAAAAAATAACATGCGCCCTAGCTAAACATGCCAACACACAAAAACATAACTTTGACTTTCAAAACCCACATATAATAGACAAAGAAAAACACACCCAAAAGAGACTAGTAAAGGAAATAATACACATAGGACAAACGAAAAACACTTGCAACTCTAGAACAGACATAGAAAAATTTAGCCAAATTTATACAAACATTTTTACACAATACAAGAAAACAAACCATAGGGACTAACAAATGAAGAATAGGCAACCCAGTAAAAATAATATAAAAATAAAAAAAACAAAAACAAAAAAAAAATAAAAATAGGAAAAAAAATATGGGGAAAAAAAAACACTGTGTACTCAAACAAGCAAAACAGAACATAACCGTAAAGAAACCTCCCAGAAAACAAATAGTAACCATCATGAAACAGTATTAAAGAAGAATGCTGCAACATAAACAGATTTCCAAGGTAATCAAATAGTGATCTCTATACTTATGCAATAATTCTAAAGCAATAGAATAATTATAACAATATCCTTATGTTAATGTATAACAAAATAATCCATAGTCGTAATAACTGTTTTATCAAAAAATTCCTCTTTGTTACCGAACATATTAAAATGTAATAAATTACCAACTAGTAGTAATAGTAGTGCTAATTGTAAAACAATCATGTTGTAGCCCTGAAGATGACATATATATATGTCGAAACGTCGGCAAATGGACTAGTTTTAATCATTGGACCTCAAACCTCAAGAAAATTACATCATATATATTATATATATATATATATATATATATATAATATATATATATATTATGTATTCTGGGAGCAGACCTTCAATCAAACATGTTTTATTAAAAATTATGCCAATTTTAACTTTTGTTCTTTTCCGGGTTAATGTTTCAAGTTTTCTGACTATGGATTTCTGGTAAAATATTTTACCATAAAGGTGGAAATCCATAGTCAGAAAACTTCAAAAATTAACCCGGAAAAGAACAAAAGTTAAAATTGGAATAATTTTTAATAAAACATATATATACACTTTTTCGTTGGAAATATTATCCAAAACGGACAAATATAGTTCAATAGAGACAAAGAAACATTTTGGGTCTGCAACCGTCTCTGAACCAGTGCGCTTGGTTTCCCTCTCTCATCTCTCCTGAAGACGGTTCAAACCGAAAATTAGAGACTGTAAGTGTGTTCTTTTGATTTCTCTATGTTTATTTGTCTATATTGAACTATATATATATATATATATATACATATATATAATTATATATATATTACAGATATATATATTATATTATATATATGATATATATATTATATATGATATATATATATATATTATATATATGATTCGCGCTCCGTTCTTCGACGTGGGGAGATCTCTCTCACTTCGTCCTCTCTTCTAGTCTACTCTCCTGATGACGAACAACAGTTCGAAATATTGAATTCTGTAAGTGTTCTTTTTATTCTCTTTTCTGTGTCGTGCTTTGTGTAATTTAAAGTTATATATATATATATATATATATATATATATATATATATATATTTCGTTGAACAGCTGACCGTATTTCGCTGATGTCATTTTCTTCACTAGTTTCGCTGACATCAGCGAAATACGGTCAGCTGTTCAACGAAATATGCTTAAATGAAGGACTGCTTCCAAATTTTACAATATATATATATATATATATATATATATATATATATATATATATATATATATATATTACCACAATTAAAAGAAACGGTCCAGCGGACTTTTTTTAAAATAAAATAAATTCAAAACGAAGGAAACACATAGAAAGACACAGACATAACTCACATCGATATTTCGACCATCGCCGTCATCAGGAGGTGCGAAGAGCGAAGAGTCCCGCAGGAAGACAGGGCGGTACTGAACTCGGAGACCACAGTGTGGATATATCAATGTGGATATATATAATATATATATATATATATATATATATATATATCCACATTGAAGTTAAAATGCCAAGATCCCTATTTTTGTGAATTACTAGAGTGACTTATTAATTGTTAAACTTATTTTTGACGTCAGGAAGCATGGGCGCTGGATTGTTTCTTCCCTCCTGCCTCCAAGTGTATACAGATATTCTTCATTTAACGACGGTCATTCGGACCAACGACCACGTTAAGTGAAATCATTGTCAAACGAATGTGTATACATACACCAGTCAAGAAGCTCACAGTTAGCATACCCTGCACTTTTTGTTTCTTTTCTAACTATCAGTCAATGTATATCAGTCTTGTTTATTGTTTTAGTCATTAATTTCAAGATTTTAAAAACCTAGGCTACATTAGGTTATACTGGACTGAAGATATTGAAGAGTTCAGTACCAAAGCAGGGATTGGTCAGTATTGAAGAACAGGAGATGTTACTTGAAGGGTAGTGGCATGAGGGTGTTGATAAGGGTTGTAGGGAGTTGGTAAGTTTAGGGAGAAAGGGTCAGCCGGATCAAAGCCTGATGTACCGTTAGGAGAGCTCAGGTACAAACATAAGGAACCCTTTCCTGTACTGAACAGTCTGTGTTCTTAAAGTTTTACATTTACTATTTCGATAGAGTACGCAATTATTAAAAAAAATAGTATAGTAATTATTTCCAATAATTTATAAGTGCCTCATTTTATTTGAATATTATTACTGCACGCACTGGCTGCCAGTCTACTCTACAGTTCCCACGCCCACCTTATCATACTGCATATCGACGAATATCGTCTCGCTCGCGTCATCGTAACTCCGAGGGAATTATTATGATAAACCAATACTGGGCCAATCGGAAGGTCCCACGTTCTTCCGAGCTGTCGTTAAACGAGGAATACCAACATAACGGTTTTATCATTGTCACTGGTAACGTTCATTTACATTGTTGTGTCTATGTAAAATAAAGTTACAAAAAAAAAGGGTTATCTAACTAACTACCATACTTTTTATCACAAAAAGTGGTGTTCAACAAAGAAGCTTGATAAGGCAGATAAGTCTCCGTTAGATAAGGAAGATAGTCTTTACTGTTTTGCCAGTTCTAAAGAAAAGAAATTTAGATAAAATAATTCTAGACGTACTGTGATTAGATAGACTAGTTCTTCCTTTGATGAATCTTGCATTAGATAAATCCGTTTTAGACGCAGTGAGTTACGAATTAGAAGAATTTGTTTAGAACAAGGTTCTCAAGATTTGCCTACTTCTGGACCCCCTATGCGCTATAATACCATCTATAACCCCTCCCCCTTGGATACATAAAACACATAATAATGTCCGTATACATTTTCAAACAAATAAATGTTTTTAGGTAAATGAGAAGTGTAACAATGAAATAAGTTCATTACATTTACAATGTTACAAGGACGAAATGCTAAGATTTTTTGTCACCACCCGCGTGAATAAATAGAGGGTCAGAGTGGATATTGAACTCCGGATCCACCAATCCACAGGTGAACACGTAAGCCACAGTGTACTCTGGCCTCTATAAAACTTGTAGAAAAGTACGATTTTGTCAATTGACAATGTCTTTAAGTTTTTTTGTCAAGTCGTTTGTTTTTGAAATACATTAATCTAAATACATAATTATATATTTTACATATACAGAAGTAGGTACAATCTAAAGAATCATATACTCCGACAGGTTAAGATGTAACCAACGATAGATAATCGTTAATTGGTACACAACATAAACCATAGTGGTTTATTGGTTACGTACAAACAGGGAGGGTGTAGCTTACATTATGGGGATAACCGTATACGTTTCCTCACCCAAGCTCTTTCCTTCTGTACAATATTTGAAACCATATAGATTAAACTGATAAAAATAATGCCAAACCCTTGACTTTCCATACGTTAACAGGTTTTGTCATTATGTATAAAGTACTTTATTAAGGGAATTTTTACACCAGTACTTGAGCAGGAAAGTTTAATAAAACTGGAACTCCCTCATTCAAATTGCATGCCATTCAGCCAATTCTAAAGAGGAATACTGATATGCAACACTTGATTATTAGTAACTTTTGAAATAAGAAACAATAATATTGTCGATAAAGCTCACCTGGCACTCTGGAAGGTCTTCATCCCAGCGCATTCTGCAGTTGATCCGACCATTGCATTTCAGCAGAATACTGATGCAGAAGCCATCTTCGCAGTCGTAAAGTCCTTCTCCACAGGCTGCAGCACCAGACGATTTGTAAATTCACTTCACCTTTCATTCTCATTTCTTTCAATCTATCAATGTAAGTAATCAACAAAAAGAAGTCTTAATAGTTTATTTGTCATTAAATTTACTGTTTGCTTATGAACCATAACTACAAATAACAGCACGTCATCAAAAAATTACTTACTTTAACTTGATGACATATCAGGCCTTAAAATTCATCAGATTAAACCCTTTAATGATTTGGCCAATTCCAGGAGAAATACTAATGAAAGTAACCGACATAGAGTGTTCGATATGTTATTTTTATGAACCATTCATATTTAAAAACTTTAGTTAGCCTTTTTCTCAAAATGAGTAAATACCTTCTAATAACTGATTTGCACAAGTCTAGAATAACGTATGCGAATAAGTGTTACTGATCTCATTTAACGGCTGTTGTTATATGTTTGAAGTAGCGTAAGTATTCTTTATAGTTCACCGCCAGATTAAAACATATCAGTACATTAAATTGGTAGCCAATAAATTTGATAAAACATTTAGTTATTCTTACATTAGACCTAACAAACTCTAAAACTTTGTTTAAACATGACAAACAGATTGATTTGTTCATTTGTGGAGCATGAAGTACAGAAGCAATGTATGTAGAGGCACGTCTGTGGGGTGACTGAGTGAATCATTTATTGAGGGCTTTGCCCATAGTTTACATTACGGGTTGCAGTACGAGGTTTCCTACATCAAGTGCTTTCCCCTTTGCACAATATTGCAAACGATACAGCTAATGTTATTTGTGGTATTTATACATAAATTCATGCATATTGTTAATACCACTGAGGTTAGTATTGTTAAAATTACAAATAGAATAGATCGTATTTTCCTCGTACACTGCTGCTGGAGCTAACCGTCAGGTTTTGGGCGTCACCCACGTTCGAAAAGAACTGCTCCTAGTAGTTGTTATCAGTTTTATATAACCCTGATAGCAACTACTTGGATCTGTTCTTTGCGAAGATGGGAGACGCCCGAAACTGGTCGGATAGCTCCAGAAGCAATATACGCGGTAAGACGGTTTACTGTATTTCTATTACTCATTTATACATAACTTCATTAGGAAGTGATGCAAATTGCTGCTAGTGTTGTGACTGTGGGTCAAAAACTCAACTGAAAAAAAAACCAGTTGGGTTTTTGACTCTGACGAAGACGAAACCGTAAAGACGAAGCTTGTTACGGTTGAAAGATCTTAGTCTTTTTTCCCTATTTCATAATGAGGAAAATTTACAAAATATTTGTAAATTTTGGTAGCATCCTTCCTGTATACATACATTGTAGAAAATTAGACCACATTTAGCTGAAACTTGCTTTTTTATAAGTTTTTCGAGTTTCCTGAATAACGATCTTGTTACTGTATTAACAGTAATTTACTATAGTTGAGGGTAATTTACTATATCTGTGGATACAGTAACAATAAAGTTATTCAGGAAACTCAAAAAAACTTATGAAAAAGCAAGTTTCAGCTAAATATGGTCTAAATTTCAATATGTATATATCGATAAAAGATTTCACATAAACACGTGAAATAACAATCAATGATCAAACCACAATAAGAAATGGGAAAACAAAACTAAGATCTTTCAACCGCAACACGTGGTCTTCGTCAGAGTCAAAAACCCAACTGAAACACTAGATGCAGAAAACATCTGGTGAGGGGTTGAGAGGAGTGGGAGGGAGAAGAGTGGTATTTTAAAAGGGTGAAAGCGCAGGAAAGGACTAATGTCCAGAAACATATGTTTGAGGAAACAAAGGAGTACAGTAAGAAAAAGTAAAAAACTATCCGCTAGCTGTCAACACTCTTTGAAGAGGCTATTGCCCTCGTGACGAAAGTATCAAGTTTGAAGAGACCGTTACTAATGTTTATAATATTTGATCTATTAAATTTAATAAGAGACGATTCAATAATATTTCTTAACAACATTGATTTTTCATAGGTAATAAATTTAGCTCCTGTCCAATCAATATGATGATTTTCATTTTTTATATGCAAGAATAAGGCACTACTTTTTTCCTGTCTACTTACGTTATATTGGTGTTGTTTTACACGTGTCTTTAATGATTTACCAGTTTGACCAATATAAATTTTATGGCAATTTTTGCACGGAATTTTATAAATACCAGCGGACTCCAATTCGCTTGGAGAGTTTTTTATTAACATATTACCCACGTTATTACGATTAGAAAACACTATATTAAAATCAAGTTTTTTGGCTAATCTTGAAAGGGGGTCCAATGATTCGTGGTATGGCAAAACTACGCCAATTGCCCTTTCATTAAAATACCCCTCCTCTTATATCGATTTAGCTTTGAAATGTGCTAAAAAAACTTTCTCTAATACTTCAACGGAGCCCCTTTTATTGTCAAATTCTATAGTTTTGCCATACCACGAATCATTAATACCACGAATCCTAGATTCGTAATAGTTACCATAATATCGCTTTTCTTCAAAAAGTAATTTTGACAATCTCTAATTATACAGTTCCTGTATGATGACAGTCCTTATATGGAGCTACGACCACCTCTAACCACCTCGTATGTTTTGGTATAACGTCTTTATGATCTGTCGAACAGTCGACACCAGCATCTTGCCCACAAGCTTTCAAAATCAATCTCAAGTCAAACTTTTAAGCTGACATTTTTCTTTCAGTTCAAAAAAAAAAAAGGTCAACGTTTATTTAGTCTAAAGTACTAAATATCAGTTTTACAATAATCTCTACATTAAACAATTTACTGTTAGTGGTTAAGAAGAAAAAATTATGTCTGAAATGACAAGTGAATTTTTGATGTAAGATTGCAGCAAACTACGAGTAACAAACTGAATTGTAGGGGCTATTTTTTGGTATAAAGTGAATTTTATTTATTGTTCGGTGTGCCCAGTAGCGTGTTCAGACTTTTCAATACATGCCCACCAACCCAACCTCCCACATGAATACAAACATGTATATCTTTTGAGCATGATCTATATTCAGTAGGGACAAAAGCTGCATTTATTTAGGAGTGACAGAGCTAATTTGAATAGTATACCTTTAGGTGTACTTATTTAATTTCTCATTGCTTTGTATTGATATAAAAAGTTTTTTTTTTACTTTTAGTAAAAAGGCATTTCGTGAAAAAGCCATTCTTCTAGTACCTCTATTAGTACTGATTATAATCAGTACACTGTAAAAACCTCTTTCAGAGATGCACCTTCCATTTCCTACCGCTAACCTGCTAATCTCCGACCTATCTTCTCTCACATCTCTTCTCCTAAGCCTCCCAATACTGCTGGTGGAATGGTTCAATGCGGACGTCGTGGGTGTCTTACTTGTCCTTTCATCAATCCCGTTCCTTCCTTTACCTCTTTCCATCGTAAACACACCTATAGCCTGCACTATGGAAAATCCATTTACGAACATAGACGGATCCATGTATTTACTGACGGATGGAGTTGCCATGGGAGTGACATTTGCCAATTATTACATGTGTCATATTGAAAATAATATAACGTTCAACAGACCGGAGATCAAACCAATAGTCTATTGTAGATTCGTGAATGACTGCTTCATAGTATCAAAAAGTATGAACGACATTGAAAACTTAAAGAAAACATTTGAAGAAGAGTCCTGTTTAAAATTCACAATTGAGAAATCAATAAATAAGAAAATTAATTTCCTTTACGTAAATAACAATATGCAAAACTATAAAACTGAAACTTCAGTGTACGTAAAAGCCACCAATACAGCCTTATACCTCAATGTATTGAGTCAGTGTCCACAATGCTACAAGGATACAACTACAAAAGCTCTGATTCATCGAACTTATAAAATAGCTTCAGACTGGAAGATTTTTCATTGTAACATAAACAGAACAAAGCAGGCATTCGTAAACAATGGCTACTATAACGAGAAATTCGACAATATTCTAAAGGCATATCTACATGACAACGAACGCAAACAACAAACGAGTAAAGACACACCTGGAACTATTCATAAAATCTACTATAGAAACCAATACTCCGAACAGTACAAAATTGATGAAAGGGTAATTAAGAATACCATAAACAACAGAAAGTGTACAAACAAAGACGACAGAGTTTCTCTGATTACTTACTATAGAAGCCCCACAATCAGCAGTCTGTTTATAAAAAACAATAACCAAACTAAGAGCACTCAAAGAAACTAATCTAGTGTATGAATATACTTGTACATACGGTGACTGTGAAAACCGAAAACATTCGTACATTGGAATAACTACTACGACTCACAATGCATCTGATGTCTGAAACTCCCATGAAACACAAGGAGCAAACTCACAAGACCAAATTGACAAGGGACATTATTGTGGCAGGCACTAAAATAATTAAAAGAGAAAGAGATCAACAGAGACTTAAAATTATTGAGGCTGTATGTATACAAAAAATGAAACTCCATATTAATATTCAGTTAGAAAACAGCCATAGGAGCCTAAAACTATTTGGAACACAAGGTCAAATAGGTCCGGCCCAGGTAATAAATCCGGCCCCTTCCACATCGAATAAACAGCCTTAATCCCTCTAATTGACTCTACTTTGCTTTTATAAAAGAAAAAAGCAATTGAGAATCATTCTCGTCCTGAAGATGGCTCTATGAAAGAGTTGAAACATGTTGACTGTTAACTGTGTAGGAAGTTTGTTATATAGTTTAGATACAATAACGAAATCCTTTTTAGGAACATAGAGAAACTTATAAAGAAGCAAGTTTCTGCCAACTATGGTTATGTTTTTAATAATATGTGATTAAAAGAAGGACTGCTATCAAAATTGACAAATATATACATATATAACCAGATTTCACAAAAACACGTGATATTAACAGTCAACGTTGAAACCACAATAAGAAATTGGAAAAAAGACTAAGATTTCTAAACTATGACAAACGGTCTTTGTCAGAGCCAAAACTCTGAGTTTTAACTCTGATGAAGATCGCTTGCTATGGTTGAAAGATTTTTGTCATTTTTCTCATTTCTTACTGTGGTTCGGACGTTGATTTTTGTTTCACATGTTTATTGTGAAATTTTGTTATTATATGTATATATACATCACCCTCTTCTTCACTCTGTCTTACCCTCTCTCACACTATTATTTAAAATGTGATCTTTTATTTAATGTGTTCCACGTTAATGTGTGCCTACATACATACATTGAAATTATAAAGTAATGGTTAGTTTTCTATACAAGTACTTCATCTTTAAGTTGGCTGGAGTAGTACTTAGAAATAGTATAGTACCATGGTCCTTAGGCTTGTCCTTGAAAGCGGTGAAGAGCGCTTGGAAGTGCGAGTCGATGGAGGCAGGCAAGAGGAAGAAGCGCAGCTGAAGCAAGCTGGACGGTGAGAGGACCAGCTCTGCCATGGAGCCGCAGAAGGTGTGCAAGCGAGAACCCAAGTCGGTTCACTCGCCGAACACGTCCAGCAAGTTAGACTCGCAGTCGTTTGGCAGCTTCAGGCCGAACTGAGTGAAGTTCAACTGGACCTACAAATGAACAACAAAATTTAATAAGAAAGCTTCTTCACTTCCTAATTCAAGGCTCATTAAAGAGAGTCAAAGACCGCCAAAAAAAAGTGATATAGTCCCCAGGTAAAGGTATAACCATGAGACATTACATTAACATCACTTACATATATTTTGTCATGAGATGAACTTTACTAAAGCTAGACCCAATATACTACTTGTGAAATCAA